>JABUQX010001371.1:0-12500 GCA_015478945.1 Trachelipus rathkii
GAAAGAGAGAGAGGGAGATTCTCGTCTACCTTCATCATATGTTACTCTATTCTAAATATATCACCCATTACACTTTCCCTTTCCTCTCGATACTTTTCTCCACAAGCATCTTTAGTGTAATATCACGCTGGTCTCTATACGTTCCTTCTTTCTCCTTCTTCTCCTGTATATCTCCTTTATTCTTTCGCCATTCTCGTGATCGGCGCCTCGGCGTGTACAAACCTCTCACCTCTCAATCAGTATTCTCCATACACTTTTCCCTACCACAACTTAAAACATATACCTCTTTTAATAATTCCAGCATTCCATTCCTATCCCCTTTCCCCTTATAAAGGGAAACCAAACAACCATCCTCCCAATCCTGTGGTACCTCACCACTCCTTCAACATATATTATATAACCTATACAGGCCATTTCCTCCACCCTATTACCTCCCTTCTGCACATTTCCATTCTCACACGCATCCAGACCTGCGGACTTCCCCTTTTTTTCCCTTTTCAACGGCCCTAAATAATTTCCTCATTTGTATTTCATCTCCCCCTCCATCCCCAATTCACACTCCCCATCCTCACCTCTTTGCAAATCTTCCTCCCCGCCCCCACCCACTTCATTCCATAATCCACTAAAATACTCCCCCCACCTCTTCCCCACCCTATCCCTCCTCCTAACCACTCCCCATCTCCTCCCTTAATCCTCTCCCCCAACCCCTCCTTCTGCTTCCCTTTTTTTATTTACTTCTTTCCAGAACATCTTTCTCCCCGATTCAAAAATTTTCCGTCACTTTTCTACACCATTCATCTTTTGCTCTCCTCTTCGCTCTCTCCACCGCCCTCTTTGCTTCCTCTAACGCTTCTATATTCCTCCCACTTTCCTCTCTCCTACTTCCATAACCATTTCACATAAGCCCCTACCTTTTTTCCTTTTCACCACCTCCTTCACCTTCTCACTCCACCATTCACTCCCTTTCCTTCTGTTTGCACCCACCCTTTTAACTCCACATACCCTTCTAGCCCCTTCACATATTGCCTCTTTAAATCTCATCCACTCCACCTCCCCTCCCCCATTCCCGTCCCTCTCACGTCTCTCCACCTATCCTCCCATAACTCTCCTAAACTCGCTCTTACACAATGTCTCCTCCAATTTTCCACCTTTATCACTTCTACTCTCCTCTTTCTCCCCTTTCCCTTACCGTCACCTCTCCCCCCACCCTTACCCTAGCACCACCAAAATAGTGATACGATATCCCCCTCCCCGCCCCTCTAAATACAATTTACATCTAGTAATCTGCTTCTATCCTCCCCATTTACACACACATAATCCAGTACCGGCCTCGCCCCCGTTATCTCACTCTTCCATGTATATTTATGATTTTTAACTTTTTTTGAACCAAGTATTCCGCACTATCATTCTTCTTTCACCACACAACTCTAACAGACTTTCTCCATTAACATTTCCGCTCTCCCCTACTCCAATTTTTTTTTTTTTTTTTTTTTTTTTTTTTTTTTTTTTTTTTTTTTTTTTTTTTTTTTTTTTTTTTAAAAACAGTTTAATCACGGGCCGAGCCCTTTTCAAGGAGGGGGCAGAAAATAAAAACAAGGAAAACCCCACCCAATCCCAGCCTTTGTTTATTCTCTCAGGTAGCGCAGACGTGGGCTTTAAGAGAGGAAGATTAACTTTAGATGGGAGAAAGAGTACCTCACAAAGAGTACCAAACAACAAGTGGTAACTGTAAATTAAGAGGTACCACAACGAACAAGTTGGGGTTCTCAATACTCACGCAAAATTCATGCGAGAGCATGGCCCCCCTTGTATTGGAGGGCGACGCAATGGAGGTGGAATACGAGCGGCCAACTCCCCTGAGCACATCTGCCACTGTAGTAAATATAGAAAAGAGATAGTGCGCCAACTTCACTCGCAAAGATAGAGGGTCAAGAGAGTTTGAAAGTAGGGACAGTTTATTAGTCTCCTTAGCTTTAGACTCAACCCCATCCAATAGAAGGGTGGAGCCGGAGCCCCCCCAAAAATATGAGAACAGTACTCATACAGGGCGAATAAGCCCTTTATAACTGGAGTAACTGTTCGGAGGAAAAAAAATTCCCGCAACCTAAATCAGAATTTATATCTTCTTAGAAGGCTCCTTTCCTACTATTGGGATATAAACTTTCCAAAATAATTTGGTGTTTATGTTGAATACCAAGAATACTATGTTTAGTAAAATCTAGAGAAAAATTAGAGGCCGTCGAAGGATTAGGAAAGTTGGGAGGTGTCTTTGAGAGGGAGATGTAGAGATGAATTTTTTAAAGATTGAATTTTAAAGGTTGCGGTGACCCCACCGGGAAATTCCATTCATATCGACAAGAATAGAATCGGAAAGCTGAAGACGAGAGGCAACTCAAGATGCAAAAATAAGGAGCAGATTTGAAGTGAGTAGAAGAGTGGAGGGTGGTCATCGCATAAGAGTGAAGCAGATTGGAGGTACAGGCTGAGGGAATCATTGATTGAAAAGTACCACTACTGTTGTAAAATAGAAAGAAACCTTGCGGAACACCACAATTAACAGGAACAGGAGGAAGAGGTCGCTCCCATCAACGAGTGCTGATATAGAGCAATCGGAGAGAAACTAGACATGAGTAAGCAAAGGAAAGGAGGAAACACCAAAGGAAGGAAGCTTAGAGAGCAGTGACTCGTGCCATTCCCGGTCAAAAGCTTTGGATATGTAAAGCGCCACCAACGCAAGACTCCCCATGGTCCCTAAGGCAGAAGACCATAAATCAGTTAGATAGGAAGTATTGTCACCAGTTGACCTCGAGCGACGAAAGCCATACTGATGTCTGAAAGAAGGGAAATGAGACTCCAGATGATCCAGGAAATGAGAGTTTAAAGAAGAGTCAAAAGATCTTAGATAGAAACAAGTGAGAGCTATAGGGCGATAGTTACAAGGATCAGAGCGGCTACCTTTTATCGGAATCGGATTTACATTTGCGCGCTTTCACTCTGAGAGTATTAATTAGTATTAAGACATAGAGAGTAGAGTTGAACGAAGGACAGGCGCCCAGCTCAGAAAGCACACTCGGCTCAAAACACGGGGAAGGAATGCCATCCGGGCCACTAGCCTTCCTGACCTTTGTAGATCTCCGGATCCAACTACTCGATCATGTGTATTCACAGGTAAAAGACATGGGAACCTGAGAGGAGAAGGAGTAGGAGGGGGATGCAAATCGTCCAGGGTAGAATTAGATGAAAAAAGGAGGCCGAAAGAGATTGGCCTTTTCAGAAGGAGAGTTAGCTAAAGAACCTCAGAGCGAATAAGGGAGGAAAGGCAGATTTACCAAAGTTTGTTAAAGATGTTTTTGGCAAGGGGCCAAAAAATTTTATTCTGTAGGAGAACCAAGCAGGTTGTCGCCCTTCTTTTAGTGAAAGTGCGCTTAGCCTGTCGAATAGTATCCCTGCAACGATTCCGAGCAGATGAAATTAGTAAGAGTAATAGAGAATGAGAGTTTTTTCCATGCCCCGATACAATGTCTCTCTCCTTAATGGCGCGAGACAAGCTTCATCGAACCATGGATTTTGGGGAGAAAAAGATTTAGGTTGAAGATGGAATGAACCTGCTCATACCCTCAACTCGGTGATTACGGCCCCCACTTTTCAGCGGTGACCGAGGCACCCCGGGTCAAAGCAGGATCTCATTCCAAGAGTAGTTAGCCAAAAACAACGCAATTCCCCCAATTAGCCCGATTAATGTGCCAGAACTTACGTTTAGGGCATGTGGAGCTGCTGGAGAGAAAGTGTTATAATTAAAAAAAAATAAAAAATAAAAGTATCCCAAGGTGATGGTAAACTTGGATATTTAGTTAAAACCTAAAAATAAACTTTCACGTTTTCCAATGTCAATTAAAGAAACACAAACAAAAAATTTTATATGTTCAAATAATGTTTAAAAATTTGCACGTTTACTCAATCCACACACACAAGCGATCGTGTACTAACAGTATAACTAAACTAATGTTAGAAAAAAAAAAAAATAAAAGTATCCCAAGGTGATGGTAAACTTGGGATATTTAGTTAAAACTAAATAAACTTAGCGTTACCATTTAATTAAAAGAAAAAACTAAAATCCCATAATATGTTAAATATGTTTAAAAAGAATATAAAAACAAACTAAAAACTTAGCTAAGATTCCAGGAAATGGTAAAAGTTTCAATCACAAAAGTAAAACATTTACACGTTTATGTAGTGATAAAGCGAAAAACAAAAATGCCAAAACGAAACAATAGAAATTTAAAATTAAAACTTAAAAGACTTTTAAAAAACTTAAAAAAGTTAAAATTAATTTATTAAAAAAAAAAAAAAAAACGACACGAGAAGAACAAGTACACACGACTTCACTCCACAAGCGACAACTATCAAATGGTCCTATTATTCTTCCCACCCCCTCCCTTCCCACTCCTGCATTCAAATCTCCCATAGACAAATTTTATCATTTACCCCCAAACTTTCCCAAACACTCATTCAACTCACTCCAGAATCTTTCTCTCTCCTCCTCCCCCGCTCCATTCACTGGTGCATATGCGCATATAAAAACCCACATTTCCCCCCCGAATTTCACTTTTACCCACATTATCCTCGAACTCACCTGGCTGCACAACCTTACCTTATCCCACACCTCTTTCCTCATAACTATTCCCACCCCTTCCCTCGCCCTCACTCTCTCGTTCACCCCTGATATCATACCCTTGTATTTTCCAAAGTCCATCTCCCTCTTTCCCTTCAGCTTAGTTTCTGTTAACCCTAGCACATCCAACCTTTTTTCTTCAAACATTAACCCCACTTCCTCCCTCTTCAAATCCTCGTTTACCCCTCTCACGTTCATACATCCCACCCTAATTACCTCTCTCCTCCCCATCTTTACCTCTTCATATATATACACACTCAGGCTGCACGCTTTGTGGGACTCCCCAACCCTAGGCACTTCCCAACCACCTAAGGCCACAACCACCCGCTCACCAAAATATACCAAATAACAAACAATAATAACAAGAAAAGGTTAAAATGATAATATAAAAGGTTAAAACCCACAATCTATCAATTTATATTCATTCCTACACTTTTTTTCTTTTTTCCCCCCTTTCTCCTTCTTTTTTCTTTAAAATTTACCCCGTTAAAACTTTATTTATCTATTAAAATCTTTATTTAATTATTCTAAAATCTACAGACTACATAAATAGTTATAATTTCAAGTTTCACGCAATGTCAACAATAATAAAGAAAAGGTTAAAAATAAAATATAAAAGTTAAAACCAACACTCTATCAATTTACTATTTATTCCTAACACTTTCTTTTTTTTTTTTTTTTTTTCCTTTCTTTTTTCTTTAAAATTTACACCCGTTAAAACTTTATTTATCTATTAAAATCTTTATTTAATTATTCTAAAATCTACAGACTACAAAAATAGTTATAATTTCAAGTTTTACGCAATGTCAATAATTATTAAAAGTTAACTCGCTTTCTCTTTGAGTCATATCAAATAATATTTAGAATTTCGAGATTTAAGAGAACACTCTTAAATAGTAAATCACAAAAACATGGAATAACTTACACTTTGGTTCATTAATTAACTAGATACCTAATCACGTATCCAAATTTTAGTAGTCAACTCTAACTTGGTCATCAATTCCCTTTCATATTATTATTACAGAATAAATTTAACTGTTCATCCAAAATTGACTCGTGTCTCAGTCATATACTAGTGAGGTAACCTGCTTCTTCTTTTACGGAAAATCAATTCACAATTTTAAATTATCAGGATAACAGGTCCACAATCGATTCCGAGCACTCCTCGGGATTGTTCCTTCTTCTTATCTAGTTCTTTAGAAGGATACTTTTTGCAGTATTTAGTGCTTTATCAAACTTTTTTAATTTTGGAAAAGACAATAAAAGTTTGACATTACAACTTTCCTGGACTAAATCGTCTACCTTATTTTGTAAAAACAAATGTAGAGTTCCATTCAAGATTTCGTTGTGCTCCTTCTGCTCTATATATTATATATATATATATATATATATATATATATAATATATATATATATATATATTATATATATATATATATATATATATATATATTTCTATTTTTATTTTATATTTTATATATTCTATATATATTATATATATATATATATATATATATATATATATATATATATATATATATATATTACAACTACAATTTTGCTATGCTTTTGTTGTAGAAAATAATATTTTATATGTTCAAATTATATGTAATATATAATATATATATATATATATATAGATATGTATATATATATATATTATATAATATTATATATATATTATATATAGTATATTTAATATATATATATATATTATATATATAATTATATATATATATATATATATATATTATATAGATTGTAAGGAATGACATGCTCTTTTTACATGGCTATAATATGCGCGATTCATTTGTGACTGAGACTCCCTTTAGCCTGACTAAATAAGCATAAGCAATGTGTTATTATCGATAATATGTTATATTTTTTCTGCAAGATGATACTAAAAGTAAAGTAGTCTCTTTTTTAAAACTTTATAGCAGTGTTTTAAATTTACCTTAAAGTAATTTATTTATTTGCATTTTGTTGTTTCCCATCTATTTTTACCAATCTAAAAGTCATGCATATTAAACAATCTTTAAATATTGAGATACATTAAAAAAATTCTCTAAAAATAGTAAGGTTTAACTTTCCCTTTTATAAATTTCCTACATAACATTATATCGTAATTTAAATAGTAATACATAATGACCAAAAAATATGATTTTTAATTAATGATATTTGGTGTGACATATACATGCTTGCATTTGACAAAGATGTCAATCTTTTGGGATTTATTTTTTAAATATTGGAGCATGTATTTTTCAACTAAACTTTGCTGCGCATTGTATAAAGATATTTAAAAAACAAAAAAAAAGTGATAAAAGTTAAAGTTTTGATTTTTCTGTATTCCTAATATTAAATTTATCAAACATCTTGGTACTTACTATATGGATTAAAGATTTGCTTTTATTTTAATATGGGTCATAAAAAGCAGGGCTGCGGAGTCGTAAAATAAATTTTTCGACTCCGACTCCGACTCCGACTCCGACTCCGACTCCTTAAATTCAAATTTGGATTTTCGACTCCGACTCCGACTCCGACTCCACTTAAAAAAATTTTCGACTCCGACTCCGACTCCGACTCAGCGTCAAATTCAAATTTCGACTTTGACTGCAGATTAGTGCTTCACAGAAGAGTTTAAAAAAGTTTTTAAAACAGTTTTTAAAACAATTTTGGGTTGTCAACAATTTTTTTTTTTTCGGCTTGCTTTGGATTAAAAAGTATACCACTTTTCCATGAATCTAACTCCAAATGCTATACGGTAAAGTACCGTAAAGACATAAAGAATCAGGCGCAACACATGACAAACAAATATATTTCAGTTTCGGAAACAAATGTATAACGTAATTATAATGCAAATTATTTTTATTTTTTATTATAAAACAGCCATTATAAGTTAGTCAATCCATAATAATTAATAATAATAATAATAAATAATAATAATTATAATAATAATAATAATAATAATAGATTAATAATAATAATAATAATATAATAAATAGAATAATAATAATAATAATAATAATAATAATAAAATCGATAATAATATAATATTAATAATAATAATAATAATAATAATAGCGCATTTACATCATCGCCTTATGAAATAAAAAACACAAGAATTTCTGAAATAAAATTAAAAAAGAACGGATGTTATGAATTGTATGATAGTATGTAATATGGATTGCCTAAAATACACAAAAACTTAGAAAATCCACCTTTGAGAACCTGTAATTATCTATGTGCGGAACGGTTACACATGAAATTGCCCAATATCTGAACAGCATTTTCCGACCATATCAAATAACTTCCTTCATAGGTAAATCAAATTTATGAAACATTATGTAAATTATCAAACTTAAAACTTGAAACCACTAATATATTCGGCCTCACTTGATGTAGAATCTTTGTTCATAAATGTTCCGGTTCTTGATACGATTGACAAAATAATTAAACGAAGTGTATCACTCAAATAACCTACTCCCACCAGATATATCAGAACAACAAAATTGAGAACCTTTTATTAAACTTGCAGTACTCAAACACCGTTTTTTAAATTGGGTAAGGAAAAAATATAATCTACAAATTGATGGAGTTGCCGATGGCTCACCACTTGGACCTTTACTTGCTTACTTCTATATATGTCCAATTCTGGAAAAAAACAAAATCCTTCGTGAAACAAAAAACTTTAACCCCGTATTTTTACATAAGGTATGTCGACGACACCCTCACTATTTTTTAGGAACATAGATCACATACATCAGTTCATCAATAGAATTCAAGAGTGTTCATGCTTAAAATTCACATACGAAACAGGTTAATAATGCTATCTGTTTTTTAGACATCAAAATCATTGTTAATTCTGACGGCTCATAATCTACAGCATACATGTTCAAACCCACTTGATAATGGTCTGTATATTTAAAACTATAGATCCCTATTCACCGACATTTTACAAAGAATCTATCATAAAAATTTTAGTTTTACAGAGCATGCAACCTATGTTCAACTTGGAAAACTGTTGATGAAGAAAATTGCCCATTAATAAATTAATTAAACTGCATCATCCACGAATATCAGGTTGAAAAATTTTAATTTAGGTAAAACCCTTACAAAAATATATAATAAAGAAAGTAAAAAAGAATTGAGAAAAAAATTCGATAAATTTCTTCTTTAAAACTTCCAATTGCTATTTGTCAATAAGGAAGAGAAGTGCCTTCGTAATATTATGGAATTCTCACCTCGAAACTAAAGACACCTCAAAAATTAAAAGTCAGGGACTATACCATAAGTTTCCAAACAACTGATGGCTTCCTTTAGCACAAGCAGATGCTTTGCCCGACCAACCATCACGTTGTTGTTGTACCAATTTAACTGGCCCTGAGTTAGACTGTACGTCTACATATATTGGTTACACGAAAAATAGATTATCGGAACAGAGCAATAATTCAATAATCTCTACAAGTCCCAGCAAATCTTTGAACATTTCAATACGGCACTATGTCAATCAAGACATTAGTAATATTTCTAAACACTTCACAATATTATACGGATCGTGTGAAGTCCAGAAACTTAAAATTGCGGAAGCCTTCTACATCAAAACACGCAACCAGACATTAACATAAAATTTTATGTATTTATCAGTCAGGCTCAATATCATTTGATTTACTTATTATATATCAATTTAAAGACTCATTCGCTTACAAGAAATAATCTTTTGAAGATGTCTCAAGTAAAGAGACGAAACGCGTCGGGAAATCTATGTAAATATATCTTCTTCTTCTCCTGTATATTATTTTCAAAGATTATTTTAAGGAAATTAAATTATGTACAAAAAATAAATATTTAGAACGTTGGGGTCAGTGTGTCTAAAGCTGACATCATGTAACTCGAGAACGGAAGCACCTATAGTAAAACAAATTGTATATTTGGAATCAGCGGAAAATTCTAAGGAGGGGTTTTTAATTTTTTTTTTCCGTCGGAAATATTTACAAAAAAAATTTTTTTCACCCATTTAGGGGGCTCGAGTCGACGGGGGAAAGAGGGGGACCCCGTCGTCCACCGGGAGGCCGAGAGACCCCGACTCTTGCCATCTTTGCGGTTTACCCTATGGTATTCCTTAGTTAAAAAAAAAAAGATAATTTTACTTCCCTATTACACTTGGTATTGCCCTTAACTAAAAGGAATTACCATTAGGGTAAACCGCAAAGATACAGGATGTCGGGGTCTCTTGCTCCCGGTGGGACGACCAGGGGGACTTCGTCCCCCCTCTGTCCCCCGTCGGCTCGAGCCCCCTAAATGGGTGAAATTTTTTTTTAAAAATATTTCCGACGAATAAATGCAAAAAAAAAAAAAAAAAAAAAAAAAAAATCTTCTTTAGAATTTTCCGCTGATTCCAAATATATAATTTGTTTTACTGTAGGTGCTGCCGTTCTCGAGTTACATGATGTCAGCTTTAGACACTCTGACCGAACGTTGGAAATAAAATCAAAAACTTTTGATAATACATAATAATAATAATGAATAATAATAATAATAAAATATTAATAATAATAATAATAATAATAATAATAATAATAATAATAATAATAATAATAATAATAATAATAATAATAATAATAATAATAATAATAATAATAATAATAATAATAATTCTCTAAATATTCTACTCCGACTCCGACTCCGACTTCACTTACACAGGAATCTTCGACTCCGACTCCGACTTCACTTACACAGGAATCTTCGATTCCGACTCCGACTCCGACTCCGGACTCCGGGACTTCCGACCTCCTGACTCCGACCTCCACTTGCACAGATTTTTTCGACTCCGACTCCTGGTAAATTGCACGACTCCACGACTCCGACTCCGACTCCGCAGCCCTGATAAAAAGGAATAAATTTTTGTTTCCAGTTTAATTCTGGTTATAATCTTGGGTATTATCTTTATGTAGAAGTAGACTATTAAGAATAATTTTTACTTTTGGAATTGCTAGTATTTAGAAAAACAAGAAAAACAAGAAAAATTAAGACCATTTTACAATTCTATTAACAATTCAATGATATAAGGTAAAATCACAATTAATAAGAGGTGACACGTTCACTTCAAATCACTCAAAAAGAACATTATATACAAAACCATTCTCCACCAACTTAGGCACGAGCAAATAATTGATTTTTTTTTTTATTTCAAGGTGTGTTCATAATTCCATTAAAAGAGTATTCTTTATAATCCTATTACTCTTTGAGAACGATATACTGCAATTTATCTGTTGCAGAGATGCAAATTCTTGAAGGGGAACCACCGTTTTCATTTTATTTCCATTTTTTTCGTGACCTTTTGAAGTGGGAATCAAAATTCAGTATGTGTTGCAATTTCAAATTCATAGAAAAGATGTCCATAAAATCCTCACCTACTTTACTGAAATAATTTATAAGAGTATATATATTATTATATATATATATATATATAATATATATATTAATAATATATTATATATATATTAATAAATATTAAATATATATATATATATATAATATATATATTATATTTATATATATATATTAATATATATATGGCGAGCGGCGTGGAGCGGTTGAATTGAAAAGTGTTGAAGTTCACCTATGAATGATTGGGACTGTGAATATAAGATTTTCTAAAAGTTTGCACGTTCAATCTGGACGTTTGCCAAATACTAATTATTATACTTGATATATCTTTCTATATCAAAAGTTTCAGCTTTTGAAGGTCTTGCTGTATATGTAATACACGTTGTTGTATATATATAGGTATATATATATATATATATATATACTATATATATATATAGTATATATTATTATATATATATATTATTCTATAGTGATTATTTTCTAGAGTAAATGTTTTATTCCGCTGGAGTTATGAATAAGTCAAGAAAAGCTTTTTAGGTCGGGTATTAGCCCTAATTCGGTTCGAATTTATAAAGCCGAATCTCTTTAACCATCACACCTCTCGGTTAATGGTTTAAAAATGAGAGATAAACTCCAGACTTTTCATTCCAAGCAGATGAATGCTTCTTGACTGCCCTTTCACACGGGGTTGTTAAAGACCAATTTCCTTATATTAATTAATAAAGTTTTATATAATTAATATCTTTTATTTTTGGTCTAACAATCACAATTTCTTTTACTCTATTATTTTAATGGACTAGTTTTTTACAGTTCTAATTTATCAATATTTAATTATTGCAAAGTTTATCAAAATTTAATTTCAGAACTTAGATTTGTATTTTTAATTAAATGAAAAAATCAAATCATAAAAAATGAACTAAGATTATGATATAAAGTGAAATTACGAAACTACATAACGTAACGAAACCTAACGAAATTTCGAAAATGAAACTTCGAAACAGAACGGAAACTACGAAACCCAGAGGGGGTTGTTAGCTGAAATTTAAATAAACACAATTCATATATATAATACTATATTATATATATATATATATATTAATATATATATATATATATATTTATAATATATATATATATATATATATATATATATATAATATAGATATATATATATTTATATAATAATATATATATAACAAATAAGTTCACTTGATATATATCTTTCACCTAAATATATCTATATATATATATATAAAATTTTGCTTTTGCTTTTCACATATTATAGAAATTGATATAAAAATAAATAATAATCCGCTTTATTATTGTTTTTATTATATTATTATTATATTATTATATATTATTGATTATTATTATTATTATATTTATATTATTTATTATTTATTATATATTGTATTCTAATTTATTATATAGTATATTTG
>JABUQX010001372.1:0-7500 GCA_015478945.1 Trachelipus rathkii
GTTTAACGAGACTATGACGGACCCTCACTGTAGTATCTCGTCAATGTGGGGCTCGTCCCCTGGGCAAAGCCCACAACCATACCCAACCATCACAAAACCCAGCCATTCATTCCTGCTATGCACCTTTCTTCTCGCCTCTACCAAACTCAAATTCCTCTTTCAAGCATTCCTTTACTGACTCAAGCCACATTTTCTTCGGTCTCCCAGCTGTTCAATTCCCAGCACACTCACCGCTATACATCAGCTTAACCAACCGACTAGAATCCATACTTACCATATGACCAAACCATCTCAATGTACACTCATTTGTTCTCCCATTTACGCCTTTCTTCACACCACACAACTCTCTAATGCGTTCATTCCTAACTTTATCAATTCTACTCACACCTAACACGCCCCTAAGATTGTTCATCTGAACACATTGTACCTTAGATCTATATCTCTTATTCCAAACCATAGTTTCACTACTATACATTAACAAAGGTAACAACATACCCTCATGCAAAACTCTAGCGCACTTAAGACAGTCCCTTAACACCCACCAAGGATTTAATTGCACCAGCCACTTTCCTACCGTTCACAACTTTCCTACTACACTCTGCATCATCTGTTCCCTTTTCACCCAACATATAGTCTAAATATTTAAACTGATACTTGTTCCAGTTGCTCACCATCTAACATGACTTCATACCGTGGACACTCCTCACTCACTACCATAACCTTACTCTAATCTACATTCACTTTCAAACCCTCCTTTTACACACCCTGCCAAATCCCTTTACCAATTCACTCAAAACTCTCTTCATATTCACCACACAAAACCAAATAATCCGCATAGAATAAGGGCACCTTCCACTCTCTTCCATTCTCCATCATTATAACACCTTCCCCTGTGACCCCTGCCTCTACTTCTTTCATAACCCCATCCATATGCAAATTAAATAATCAAGGAGACAACACATCCTTGCCTCGCTCTGCTATTAATAATATTAAATCAATCACCTTCGCCCACTAATTCTTACACACTCTTCAATCTCGTCATACAGACTTTTGATTCCATTAAGAAGCCTAACACCAACACCTACCACAATCCTGTCATACGCCTGCTGTAATCCATAAAACCTAAATACAATTTATTCTTCTTCTTTCACATTTTTCAATCATTTTGTTTCAATGTAAAGATTTGATCCACACATCCCCTACCACTTCTAAATGCACCTTGTTCTTCACCAATCAACCCTTCAGTCACTCGACGTACTCTTTCGACCAATTAGCAGCATATATCTTCCTTACAACCAGGGCTGTGGAGTCATAAAATAAATTTTTCGACTCCGACTTCACTTAAACAAAAATTTTCGACTCCGAATCCGACTCCACTTAAAAAAAAAATTTTACTTCCAAAAACACTTTGGATCAAAATTTCGACTCTGACTCAGCTTAGTGCTTACAAAGTTCAGTAAAACATTTTTTGTTTCAACTATTTTTTTTTTCGCTTGCTTTTGAGAATAAAAAAATATACCACTTTTCCAATGAATCTAATCTCCAAATGCTATACGGTAAAGTACCGTAAAGACATAAAGATACAGGCGCAACACATGACAAACAAATATATTTCAGTTTCGGAAACAAATGTATAACGTAATTATAATGCAAATTATTTTTATTTTTATTATAAAACAGCCATTATAAAATTAACAGTTTAATAGTTTCAGTTTCAATAATAATAATAATAATAATAATAATAATAATAATAATAATAATAATAATAATAATAATAATAATAATAATAATAATAATAATAATAATAATAATAATAATAATAATTCTATAAATTTTTGACTCCGACTTCACTTACACAGGAATTTGCAACTCCGACTCCACTTGCACAGAATTTTCAACTCTGACTCTGACTCCACTTGCACAGAATTTTCGACTCTGACTACTCCTGGAAAATAGTATGAGTCCATGACTCCGACTCTGCAGCCCTGCTTATAACACCCGATAAACTAATTCCCATACAGTTCCCTTATCCCACTTACCCTTATATAAGGGTACTATTACTGCTCTCTCCCAATCCCTCGGAACAAAAACCCTCCATAAACACTTTATTACAAAACTTCCAAATTCATTCATTCACCATCTCAAATCCATTCTTGATCATTTCACCAGTAATTCTATCTATGGCTGAAGATTTACAATTCTTCAAGTTTCTAACTCTACTGATTACCTCATCCCCAAAATATCTATTTCTTCTTGCACCATCAAAATCACACACATTCACTATCGGGTCAGTCCAACTGAAGTCAACCAACCAATGGTGGCCACTCAGTATTTTTTGAAAAACTTTATAGGCTATTTTGTATGCTGTTGGTTTTATCCTTGGAGAGTTCAAAACCACCAATCTTTTTTGTAGATTTGCTCTGGTTCTAATAGAGTGAGCCAAAATGTCTAGTTGGGTGGGTTGGGGCTAAATTTGACTAATAGAGGCCAACATTTTAAGCTATATTTCAAAATTTGTAATTCCCTAAGAAAATTTGTAAATATTGTTTTATTAGGGACACTTTAAGGGTTAATCTTTTAAAGTTTTTTTTTCTAGAAATATTAATTAGCTAGGAAATTGTATGTCAAAATTTGTGATGAAAATCGAAGAAATTGCCATTTTCGGGTTTGTATTAATAGAAGAAGGATATGATTTAATGATATAAAATTTTTGTGATGATTCATACTCAAGTAGGGTTTAAGTTAAAACTTATTTAAAGTTTAGTAGTTGTCCCCAAAAAAAATTTCAGGGTGCCCAAAAAATCCATTTATCTGAAAACTGACAATTTCGACAATCAATATCTCTTCAAATGTTCTAAAAATCTGAAACTTTCACACATTATAGTCCTCACCTATAAGTTCCTTTACATAAAATTTTGACTTTGGTATTTGCCTACCTTAAAAGATACAACCCTCAAAAAAAAAAAAAAAATAAAATAAAATTTACATTTGTTATTATAGGTATATTATTGTTCCTGAAAGAGCCTGTCTAAATAGATGCAGTAAATAGCATGACGTTAAGTAAAAATCATTATAAGCCACAAAAAATTATAATTAAAATTTAATAAATATATATAATTTACTTTCAATTACAAAACTTGCAAAATAACAATTGCAAATGCGCTTTCCATATATATATATATATATATATATATATACAGATATGTATATAATATGTGTGTATATATATATATATATATATATATATATATATATATATATATATATATATATATAATATATATATATATATATATATATATATATATATATATATTATATATATATATATATATATATATATATATATATATATATATATATTATTATTATTATTATTCTTCCCCAAGACTGGGGGTAAGGTGCGCGACTTGCATCGGAAAAAAAAAGTAGTAGAAGAATATGACACAAGTCGAAAAGAAAGCCCAGCCTTACCGCCCCCTCTATAACTATTAGTGAGAACTCGTCGCAGTCAGAAAATCCACCCTAGAGCTTCAAAGGGACCGCGACGGGATCCTCCCTTCATGGCATATCGTCATGTAGGGTTCATTCCTGCCCAGGTGGGTCACAACCATACTCCTCACAAAACCCGCCATTCACTCTTATTATGCACCTTTCTCTCGCCTCTGCCAAAATTCACATTTCTCTCCTCCAAGTATTCTTGCACTGCTCAATCCACTTTTTTCTTTCTGTCTTCAGCCGGTCGATTCTCAACACACTCACCACTACACATCCGCTTAACCAACCGACTATATATAATATATATATATATATATATATATATTATATATATATAATATTATATATATATATATATATATATATATATATTATATATAATATATATATATATTATATATATAGGGATTGTTACCGAAACCAGAAAAGAGGCCGATACCGATACCGATACTCTATTTTTTTAGGGGCCGATACCGATACCGATACTTTAATATAATAAATACACAGAAATAAGAATAGAACATTTGTGTACTGCTAGGCAACTCTGGATTTCATTCCCTGTACAACCAATACTTAGTCATTTAATTCATATTTGGTTGTGACCAAGTATATTTATTTTATAAATTAAATATGGTATCTTTTAGGAATAATAAATGCAAAAATATAATATTAATAACTTTTTATATGTTTGTGTTTATTCAAAAAATATTCCATTACCATTTTCCATAAGTATTAACAAGGTTTAGCTACTAGCTTTTATGTTTTAAAATGATTACCATTTACAAGAAGATTCTTTAATAGCAAAAGAAAAAAGAATAAAAAAAATGAAAAGAAGAGACCTTAAATAAACTGATGAAAAAGATAAAAAAAAAACGCTATTACTCAAACATGACAATAAAATACTATACTACTTTAAGATAAAGATAGATATGGTGCGAGAGTGGGATGGAGGAGTTCGGAAGGTGGGTTGCAAAACATTGAGGGTTCACTAGGATCTGGCGAGAGCCTTTTCCTTTTTGGGTGTTTACATTCCCACCTACACTAAAAATACGCTCGTTCTCGACTGATGAGGGAGGGGCTGATAAATATTTGCTTGCAAGCACTGATAATAATGGAAACCTTGGCCCATTTTCATGCCACCACATGAAAGGATTCTCTTCTGTTGGCAGCATCTCCATTTTTTCGTAGAGCTCATTCCTCTGTCCACAGAAATGCAAAATTTGATTATCTTTGCTCTTGATCAACTGTCTCTCAGCTTTTTCGATGAGTTCCTTGGTGTGATTCTTTGAAGGTGTTGATGAGATGTCATGCAATTTCGGCCATGAACTTATCAAAGTCTAACATATCCAAATCCTCTTCATCTTCAGTAGGTTTATTTGCTGAAAAGCCACCATCGTCACTATCAGTGCTGTTGCCAAGGGTTGCTGATAAGGCGGCTTCCACTTCTGTGAATCTTTTTTTTTTGTCACGCGAGCAAGCTCCTCGGTTATGCTATTTAAATGCATTCTAGAAGTGGTTCACCGTCGGAGATGCCATTCTTGTGGGGTTTCAGCTAGCTTAATGATTTCGTTATTAGAACCTTTTATTTTTTTATTTTTTTTTTACAGTTGTCACCGCCGCTCACGGGCAGACCCTATTCCAAGGAGGGGGTGTTGAACGCCTCAAAAATTCATATAACGCAAATTACGCAGATGAGCATAGACGCGGGATTTAAAGTGAGGGAGATTAAATTGAGTAGGAAACACAGAAGATGGAAGAGAATTCCACAGAACAGAGGTGGCAGGAAAGAAGGAAGCACCGCAGCGAACTAGTCTGGAGTTACTAATATCAACACAAAACTCATGTGCCGACACAGCACCCCTTGTGCTACGAGGGCGTCGTAAAGGTGGTGGTACGCGAGTGGAAAGTTCCCTCGAGCACTTGCCGCTATGGTACCTATAGAAAAGAGATAAAGCACCAGCATCGCGCCGCAAAGATAGAGGGTCAAGTGAACTAGAAAGTACAAGACAGTTTATAAGCCTTTTGGCCTTTGACTCGACCCTATCCAAAAGCGGGTGAAACCAGAGCCCCCCCCAGATATGAGAGCAGTACTCCATACAAGGGCGGATGAGACCCTTGTATAGCTGGAGTAACTGAGAAGAGGAAAAAAGTCTCGCAGTCTAAACAGAACTCCCAGTTTCTTTGATGCCGCCCTAGCAACCGTTGTGATGTGAGGTTTCCAAGACATTTTTTTGTTTATGTTAAGGCAAGGATTGGTTTGAATTGCAACAATGAGAGACGAGAGAAACCGTCAAAAGAGTTAGGAAAGTTAGTGTCCTAGAGATCGAGATTTGTAAAGTTGGGATTTTTAAAGATTAATTTCACAAGGTTGAGACGACCCCACCCGGAAATTCTATCCAGATCAGCAAGAATAGAAACGGAAAGATTAAGACGAGAGGCAATTCTAGAAGTAAAAGAGGGAGCAGAATTGAAATGAGTTGAAGAATGAAGGGTCGAGTCATCGGCATATGAGTGGATAGAGTTAGATGTGCAGGTGAGAAGATCATTAATGAAAAGCAGGAATAAAGTAGGAGATAATACAGAACCCTGAAGAACACCACTATTGACAGAAAAAGAAGAAGAGAAGTCGCCCCATCAACAACAGCCGGTATTGAGCGATTTGAAAGAAAGCTAGACATAAGTAAGCAAAGAGAAGGAAACCCAAAGGAGGGGAGCTTGGAGAGCAGTGACGCGTGCCATACCCGGTCAAATGCATTGGATATGTCAAGCGCCACCACGCAAGTCTCCCCATAGTTCCTAAGAGCGGAAAACCATAAATCTGTTAAATAGTAGACCTCGAGCGCCGAAAGCCGTACTGGCGATCGGAAAGAAGGGAATGAGATTCCAGATGGTCTAAGAACTTAAGAAGTGAGAGTTGAGAAGGGTTTCAAAGATCTTAGATAGAATACAAGTAAGAGCTATAGGGCGATAGTTAGAAGGATCAGAGCGGCTTCCTTTTTTCGGAATAGGTTGGGCATATGCGCGCTTCCAACACTGGAGGGAAAGTGATAGTATTGAGGCATAAAGAATATAGTTGAACGAGGGGCGGGGTCAGCACGGAAGCACACTCCTCAAAACTCGTTGAGGAATGCCATCCGGGCCACCGCGCCTTCCTAAACGTTCATAGATTTTCAGGGCCCATGCCATCCGATCAATGTAATCACAGGTAAAGGCATAGGACACCTGAGAGGAAAGGAGGATTAAGAATAATGACAGAATCGTCCAGGGTTGAGTTATGAGGAAAATAGGAGCCAAATAGTTGGCCTTTTCAGTTGGAGTATTAGCAACAGAACCATGCAGAGCGAATAAGAGGAAAGGATGATTTAAAGAAGTTGTTAGAGATGTTTTTTGGCAAGAGGCCTGAAAGATTTGTCAGTAGGAAAACCAAGGAGGTCAGCGCAACTTTCGTTTAATGAAGTCCTCTTTCTCGTTCAAAAAGTACCCCTGCAACGCTTTCTAGCTGAATGAAAATTAGCAAGAATGATAGGAGAGAACGAGAATTTTTCCACACCCGATACGCGCACTGTCTTTAGCCTGAAAGCCAGAGAACAAGCACGATCGAACCATGGATTTTGATGAGAAAAGATTTAGTAGAAGAACGAATGAACCTGTTCATCCCATCAAACGATTACAGCTCCCTACTTAATGGCAGAAGCTGAAGCGTCTTCAGAGTCAAGGCAGTCACTCCAATTATAGTTAGGTAGAAGCAACGCAATGGCCCCAAATCGCCCGATCAAAAGCCAGAAAAACCGCATAGAGCAGGATGGAGCTGTTGGAGGAGAAAGTCTTAAAATTAAGAGATATAAGGGTGTGAGGTCAGATTTACCGATAGGAGGCGAAGGTGGTGTATTTATAGAGAAGAAGGAACTGTGGTGAAACATGGGTCAAGTGTGTTCAAGAATTGGTTTGGGACGATCAGAATGTGTGTAGGTTCTTTAATTATTTGCTCCCAGATCGTTGAGA
>JABUQX010001372.1:12500-22269 GCA_015478945.1 Trachelipus rathkii
TCAAGATTTCCTCTTCCTCCTCAATGTGTTCTTCAAAGGACAAGAGATCCATATACCTTTCAAAAAAGATTAAGGTGCTCAAAATTAAAAGCATTTAAGGCTGCCCTTTGCCCCCAAAATATCCCCACCAATACTAAATATTCGCTCTATCGCCGCAGAACTATAGGGAGAGGTGTATTATATTTTATGAACAAGTTCAACAAATTCTTCCTATGCTGAAAGGGAAGATGTCCTTGGTGAAAGGAGTGCTGGTGTTAGTTCACTTCCACAGTCCATTGCTAATTTAAGTTCCTCACCTAAATCATTCTGGCTCCCTTGAAATATTTTACCACCTGTCCCACACCATAAGAAGTCTATTTTCTCCAAGAATTTAGTATAATCCATGAAAAGCTCGACTCCTGCAATTCGATGCTAATGCTACTATCAGCTATAGCTATATATATATAGATATATAATATATTATATATATATATATATATATAATATATATATATATATATATATAATATAATATAAATATATATATATATATATATATTATATATATATATATATATATTATATATAGATATATATTAATCAATTCTGTGTAAAACCTAAATATTATATATATATATATATATATCGGTATAAATTATATTAATATATAATATATATATATATATATATATATATTATAATATATATATATATATATATAATATATATAATATATATTTATATATATATATATTAATTTTATTATTATATATATATATATATATATATAATTATATATATAATAATATATATATAATATATAATAAATATATATTATATAATAATATATATTATATATATATATATATAATATAATATATATAATATAGTATATTTATATATATTTGGTTTAGGAGAATTGAATTAGATATTGCCTAGTTATTATAGTAATAATATAATTAATAAGTATAAGTGAGGTAATACCAGTTGCAGTCTATAACAATTTAAAGTGTTATTGATATATATGTACTTTAAGGAGAGATGATATTTTGGGAAGTTAAATATATAAAAACAAATAATCTTAGACTAAAAGTATATTAGTTTTATAAACTTAAAATAAGAAAATTATAATTTCTTTATTATACCGTAACAAGTTTAAAATTTAAATCTGTATTTTCATTTTTTAAAAAAGTGCGGAACAAAAAGCGGAGAACTTTTTTTGATCCGCACGTGAAGTTCCGCTAATTTCCTGACGACTCCGCACCTTCCGCTAGTTCCGCACTATTCTGGTAGTCCGCTCGGAGCGGACTAGCGGACTAAAGTGCGGAAGTGCCCACCTCTGCATTCAACTATGCCTCCTTTTTTACTTTTAACTGCTTGCATCACCTCTTCATTCCACCAATCTCCACTAGCATTCTTACTTCCTACTTTAGCACAACAACATATTTCTCTTGTACTACTAACAAAGGCTTCCTTCATCTGCGTCCAGATTTGTTAAGTTTCATCTCGTTCACATTTAATTGCTTTATTTGCAAGAGCTCTTAAATACTTTTCCATATTACCTTGTTCACTTAACTTCTCACTCTTAATTCTTCCACCTTCCTCTCCATCCAAGCTTCCACTAACTTAATCTTACATAAAACAACATAATGATCCAATAATCACGTCCCTAACCCCCCTCAATGCTTTAACATTCATCACATATTTCCACATCATCTTCTTTACCAGCAAAAAAACAATCATACCTTTCACTTCAATACCATCTCTACCTACACCAACTCTAGTATACACCTCTACTCACACCAACTCTTGTGTTTGATGAAAGTATTACTTACACACATCTTCTCTCTCCTCAAAGAAATCAATCACCTTCCTAACATTATCATTTTCACCCGTCACCCCAAAGCCACCTGTTATAACATCCCTTTTTTGATCACCTATCCAACTATTTACATCACCCAACACAATCAACTGAAGCTCCTACTCAACCCATCCAAAACATAATTCAGATTATTCCAGAAAATCCCTTCTCCTCAACATCACCCTCAGATGGACCATATCTCACAACCACACAAACCTTGAATTTTCAAGTTTAAATTTAACCATAGAATTCTAGCACTCACACAAACAAAATCCACCATAGCTATGTGCCACAGGTCACTCATCAGAATCTTAACTACTCCTCTCCACCTATCATTCCTTTCCACTCCAGCACTCACACATTTTACACCACACCACTCATCTTTACCACTTCTTTTCAGGTTTGTTTCAGTCGCAGTTAGCAAATCAAATTTGCCCTTTCTAAATACATCCATCACGTCTCTCCTCTTCTCCTCATCATTTATTCTTCTGATATTTCATATACCCATACGATTCATACATTTTCACCAAAGGATAAAAGGTTGCTTACGGCAATCACGACCTTCTCCGAGACATGCACTTGCATTTTTGGCAAGAGATAAGTGGCATTGGGTACCCAACTCAACTACCTCTGTCCCTTTAGTCACCTTCTACGATAGGCAGAACATATACGCTGTTGCAATTCTTTCTCCCCTACACATAGAGATATAAGGTATTGTCTAAAAGAAAGTGGTGTATATATATGAATGCAAAAGAAAATGGCGAACCATTGGGCACTGAAATGTCATGGGATATAACCTACAAACCATAATAAGCCCAATGGGAGGTACTTCCATCTCTTGAGTGCGCTGCTCTACCTCATTATATATATATATATATATATATATATATATTGTAATAGGAATTAATTATATATAATATATAATTAATATCTATATAGCATAATATATATATATATATATAGGTATATATATAATATAATGTGTGTGTGTGTGTGTGTGTGTGTCGGCAGTACACAATTCCAGTGAAAGTGCAGTGCCAGTGCAATGCGTAAATATCCGGCTCGCTCGGCAAACCCAAATATAACTATATATATACTATATATATATATATATATATATATATATATATATATATATATATATAAATATATATAATATAATATATATATATATATATAATCTAAATATAATATATGATATATATATCAGGCGATATATATAGGGTAGCCGTAGTAGCTCCACCCAATATTTTATTGTTAAATGGTAAAAGTATACTAATTATTAAAATTTTCATATAAAAATTCAAGAAAGAAGCTATTTTGCATCATAAATAAAAGAAAAAAAAAAACACACAATTAATTAGAACTATAATAAATTGAATCATTTAGAAATTCTCGCTCCTAATCTGATCTTAGATAAAAATCTTTGCTACGGAAAGGACCCAATGACGTATTTTTAGATTCAATTTAAGAACGGCTAGTTCTTCTTACCTTATAATCGAAAATATAGGAACCTTTCTTCGTCTTCCCGTAAATATGACGAATGTGTTGGCTGTTGGCAGTTTGTTTAAATCTTTATCGAAGGTCTATGTTTTGGATATTAGAATATAATTTTATATAACTTTATTAAAGTGGTATTTAGCATTATGGTAACAAAAATAATTGAAAAATAATGAATAATGGAGTAAGTGTATATTTTATATTAAAGAAAAAACGCCTTAAAAAACTTAAATATTAAAAACAAGCTTTATTTAAATAAAAAATGTAGGCCTAAGAAATTATCAATTAATTGCTTTTAAAATTATGGCATGTATACTATGTAAGTTATTCGTTTCATACAAAAAAATAGTACATATTATAAATTATTAAAGTAAATATTATATATATATATATATATAATATATATATAATATATATATATAGTATATACTTAATATATATAAATATAATATATTATATATAATATATATATTATATATATAAATATATATATAAATATATAATAAAGACTGCCCTACCAAGTGTATTCTTCCAGTTCGCCACTGATAATATATATATAATATATATATATATATATATATTATATATAATATATATAAATATATAAATATATATATATAGATATATTATATATATAATATATATAATATTATATATTATTCATCAATCCACCTTCTCTTCCAAAGACTGGGGGTAAGGTGCGTGCCATGCACCGGAAACAGAAAAGTAGTAGAAGAATATGACGCAAGTCGAAAAGAAAAGCTCACCTTACCCCCCTTATACCTTTTATTAAAGAACGTCGTCGCCATCAAAATCCCACCTAGAGCTTTCACGGACCGCGACGGGACCCTCACATGGATTCATCAACGTAGGGTTCATCCCTTGGCCCAGGTGGCCACAACCATACCCCTTCAAAAACCTCCATCATTCACTCCTGTTAGCACCTTTTTTCTCGCCAACACCAAACTCAATTCCTCTCCTCCAGGCATTCCTTTACTGACTCAATCAACTTTTTCTTCAGTCTCTCAGCCAATTGATTCCTAACACACTCATCACTACATTCCTTAACCAACCGACTTTCATCTATCCTTCCACCATGACCAAACCATCTCAATTGTACTTTCATTACTCTCTCATTTATCCCTTTCTTCACACCAACAATTCTCTATTACATTCATTCCTCATTTAACAATTCTTCTCACACCTAACCACGCCCCTAAGAATATATATAATAGATAGATATATATAATATATATAATAATATATATATATATTATATATATATATATATATATATATATATATATATATAAATATATATATATATAATATAAATATAGTATTATATTAGAACACGATTTTCATCAACATTATCTCGGACTTACTCTATAGCTATTACCCAGACCAGTTATTCGTTTTCAAATCGAAAATGCAATGAGTAACACAATGGAAAAAATTACCTTTAAGCTTATAATAAACATGGATAAAAATTCAAAATAATGAATAATAATAATAATAATAATAATAATAATAATAATAATAATAAAATAATAATAATAATTAATAAATTAATAAAAAAGCCAGCCACCGCACGTTCCATACAAAACCAAAAGTGTAATATTTACAATGTAAATTAATCTTGATCTCTTTCATTTACCACCTCAAAGATTTATAAATACTTTCATTTATCGCTACGACGAAAAAAAAGTGTAATAGAACATTTTTTTTTATAAATGTAAACTTTAAAAACCAACAAAGATTTAACTTAAATCCTCTAATTAAAAAAAAAAACTGAAAGACAAAACAACGATGACGACCCAATCAGGAAGCACAAAGCATAAGAATGACGAAAAAACTATATTCTCAATTGACTGACAAGGATTGATGAACGTCTACAGCACAATCAATGAGAAATATCGTTCTAAAAACCCAGAAATTAGAAAAAAGAAAAAACCATTTAAAATCCTATACCTGAGGAAACCAAGAACCACTAAGAACATAAAAGAGAAGTGGAAATTAGCTTTCGCATTCTCACAATATATTTTAAAAAACAGAATATATTTTTGAAATCCCTGCGTTGAAACGATTCGAACTTATATAATATATTTATATATATAAAATATATATATATAATATATATATATATATATATATATATATATATATATTATATATATATATATTATAATATATATATATATATATATATATTATATATATATAATATATATATATATATATTATAGAAATTTTACGAATAGTATGATGATCATATATATATTATAATCCATACTTAATGAATAAATCTCTTGGTTCGCTAGTGTGTTATTGACTGATGTGCCGTTGCGATTAGCACCACTCTAAGGGTCTATGTGCGGAGTCCTCGTCAACGAGATTTATACCTTTCATTAATTTAGGATCACCATTACGTATCATACTGAATATAATGCGTTGATATAGGCATAGAATACTTATATCATACAGTTTACGCATAGGTATCAACACAATCTCAATACCGCTCATCTCTACTCATCAATAGCCGAATGAATGCAAAGCAGCTATCATATAACTGATACAATTCTGATATATTAATCTTACCAGACAAATCTCGTATGTCTGTAGCCTTTACACATTCCTATTCTTTCCCCTCTACCTACTACAGTTTAGCGATATGTTATTCCATTATAATCAATAGAGCCATGCCCACTGCATGTCGATGAAATCTTACTATCTATGACTGAGCGTGCGTAGTATACTATTCACGAGACCTATAATTTATAGACTGTGACCACTTTCCATACTTATACATGCGAGTGATAGAAAACACAGTAAAATAATAACTTATCCCCATAGTTTAGTGTAGATTATATTATATATAAAATATATTAATAGTAGAATATTGCTACTTATATAGAGTTTTTATAGTAGATGTAAAGTATATATAAGCAATATGAATGTATGATTTGTAGTATAATAGTATATACAAGAATAAATAAATATATATAAATATATATATAATATATATATATATATAAGATATATTATATATAAATATATATATATATATATATATATATATATATAATATATATAATTATACCTTTTAACGTGCTTTTATCCCCTTGTTCCAGAGGGTAAAACAGGAGGACACAGGGAAAATCGAAATTTTAGCCGGCTTATCCCAAACCAGCGTCACCAACGTGTTTGCATAATTTATGTTGTTTGCCAAACTGTTTCATGAGTAGTTGAACAACATCAAACCCCACCCATACAAGACAATAGACCATTCCTCACAGTAGATCTATTATGTGAACAATAGTTCATCCTTTGCTCTTCTGACACAACACATTCTCGCTATATATCTAGAACACACCTAATAAGATTTCCTTTTTAACAGATTCAAGACATCTCTTTCTATGCTCCTAAGTCTATGAAATCCACTGCTCTCGACAATTATCGTAGTAGCTACATCACTCTTTTCCCGTACCGCATGTCGACAACTAGTAATTATATAGAATTTCTATTATCTTCACCTTATCCATATATAAATATATAGTTTGCTACAACGCCAGTCTATCACATCTTATCCAATATCACATCATACTATAATCTTTTATGAGTATATATTCATTCACTATCACACTCAAATGCTTGTTTCATATGATTAAGTATATTATGTGTGATTATATTAAATATATCTATATATATATATACAAATCTTAGTATATCACATGTTTAGTTAGAAGACACCACAGCTATTCATTGGCCTCTTCCTATGTGGTACGTAACAACTTCCTAATATAGAGCTCTATCCATCAGCTATTCCATAATTTAGACTTCGCATTATATTGATGTTTATATGGACTAACATTTAAACACGAGACCGACTGTCCGAAATTCGTGAGACTTTATGGGCGGGTCAACTTTGATTCAAACTTGAACATCAACTTGAAATATTTTATTTCTTCCAATTCAACACTCTGAAGAACCTCAGACTTTCTACTGAAAAAGACCTCCAAATCAAAAATAAAGAATCCATTTGTTTTGCACTACTATACATAACACAAAAAATGCAAACCTCTTGCTCCCATCTTATTCATAGGAGTAAAACACCAGTTGTAATATTGGAGTCTAAGAGCTTAAAATTTCAAAACAAGGCCTATTGCTGTTTGTTACATCATCGTAAAAATAAAAATTCCAGTTTTTGTTATTGTTCCTTCATATCATCGCGTGGGCATCTCATCGCTTATTGAGTCATTCAAACTGCACATTTCACCCTGATGGAATTCACCTATGCTTCTCAATTAATTTCATCGCCTTTTAGTATTTACTTTACGCTGCACCTTAAACCGCTGTATCTAGCATATTCGCGCCTCTCTATTCGTAACGTTGATACCGTTAGGAGAGTGACCTATACTTACTATCTTTAATATATAAAAGCCTCAAAATCTGCTCTCGTCTTACTAATTTACACACGTATAATATTACTTTTCTATTGGGATATTTCTTTATTACCGCCTATTGTCTATAGGTGACACTCGGTACGTCATTGTCTTACCACTCGCCCAGAATCAGCTCTCCGCTCCTGGAGGTATGAGCCGAGCCACTTCACTGTATTCTGCGAAAAGACTACTTTTACAGAGTACTTTAGCACCACTTATCTCACACTTCTTATCTGCATGATAACGCCCCGAGATTTTATATCACCAAAGGCAATACACCTCCTCAGAGTAGCCTTGCTCGGATCCGCATACCGAATTGCTAGCCACATCCAGGAAGTACCGGTTTTCCTTTAATCTACACCTCATCCACGAAGTATAGGGTGAACTGAACCATCCGGTGATATATAGTCTATAGCCCCTGTGTGACATCACGTTGAGATATATATATACTCTAGCTATTTACACTCACCTAATATATCTCGTAACCTATTCAAAAGTTTTGTAGAAGAACAATTAAAGCTCGTGTTGATTATTTAAGGATAATATAATACATTCTAGGCGTAATATTATAAACACTATAATCTCTTACTCTTTATTATATACTGGTTGGCGCGCTAGACAGTCACCTCCCTATATGAAGTGAGGATGGAGATATCAGTGATGTTGCAATTCTGAGGCAGTTGACTGATTAGGTTAAAGTAGAATTTATATAATTGATGTTGTGTTATATAGTATCGATAGTATGACTTGAGTTTTGATGATTATTACGTTTAATCCGTTCGAGTGTAAGAGTGAGTTGGTAGTAGTAGTATAAGTCGGTAAATAAGTTATGTGGAGATTGAAGGATTTGGGGATTCGGTTAAGGTGGCAGACATATGCCATAATGAATTAATCGCGAAGTCTAGTCGGGTAGGGTGAGCTTCCTTGTGATCATGCTATGTTATGTGTGTTGTTTAAGAAGTATTATTTCTTGGTTTCTGTAATCAATGCTGAGATACGATGTGTAAGTGACGACTTCGCGGCGTCGATATTGATAGTATTTAAGGTATATAGATCTGTGGAATTGCAGAACTGCAGATCCTATCGTGTTTTTGAAAGAGGTAGCTTGGTGAGGATATAGCACCTGTTGTCGTATCCATTGGTTTGCATCTATTGGCAGTATAGTTTCTCTTGCTATCTTGTGCATATTGACATTAATAGATTCCAGCGTCAAGTTATTCTATGTCACCGGCTTTAGAAGTAAGGCTAAGGCGCTAGGCAGGGAAAGATGCCTCATTATATGAGAAGAAAGAAGATAATAAAGTGTGTGGCAGAGTCCTTGAATCCTCCGGATTTTCCGGACAAGCGAGCAGCGGCGTCACAAACGCTGTCACTGGCGAGCCTACCAGTAATAAATATATATATATTATTATAATATAATATATATATATATTAATATATATATATATATATAAATAATATATATATATATATTATATATAATATATATATAATAATATATAAATATATAATATATGATACTTCCTTTTAACGTGCTTTTATCCCCTTTCTTCATGGTAAACCACGGGTGGACTTACATGAAAAGGACTTTAAGGCGCGGCTTTATCCCAGAACCAACCCGACCAACGTGTTCGCCAAATATCAGTGTTCTCAGATATAAACCGCGATGCTACGCGAGCGATTGAACCCAGCGTCTTCTTCCTAACATGAAGCTGTGCCTATAGTCATCTCAAACTCTATAAAGCTACCACGGCGATTATAAAATATAATGTTATTATCCACATCCGATTAGATATATGATATATTACTCTGATTATTAATATACAATATCCTTAAATTAGATATTATATACCTATGATATATATTAGTGTATATATATATGTTTTTTTAATTTTGAATATAAATATAACTTATATATATTTACTTATATAAATATATATAGTATATATATTATAATCACACACTAATAAAACCTACTCCGGTTTAA
>JABUQX010001374.1:0-2500 GCA_015478945.1 Trachelipus rathkii
GAGAGAGATGAAACAAGAGGTCAGCGCATTTCGTTTAATGAAAGTCCGCTTTGCTCGTCGAAAGTATCCTAGCAACGATTTCTAGCTGAAATGAATAATTGCAAGAGTGATAGGAAAAACGAGAATTTTCCACAATCCCGATAAGTATTGTCTCTAGCCTGAATGGACAGGGAACAAGCACGATCGAACCATGGATTTTTGAGGAGAAAAAGATTTAGTCCAAGAAGGAATGAACCTCCTCATCCCATTAACAAGTACAGTTCCCACTTTATCGGAGAATCTGAAGCGTCTTAAGAGTCAAAGCAGTCGCTTCAATTATAGTTAGCGTTAGAAGCAACGCAATGCCCCCCAATCGGCCCGATCACAAGTGCCAGAAAAACCGCAATAGGGCTCCGATGGAGAATGTTGGATGAGAAAAGTATTAAAATTAAGTGATACTAAGGTGAAAGAAGGGATCTTTGTCGGACCGCAGAGGTGTGTAATTTATATGAGAGAAAGGCTAGTGGTGTAACATAGGTCAAGTGTGTTTCAAGAATCGGTTGTGACGATCCGGAATTGTGTTGTGAGGTTATTTTAATCTGTTGCTCCATATCTTGTTATAGATACTGAATGATTCGCTTCCCTCCTCAACTAAATAGTAACGAGCGGATACCCAAACAATTTCAGTTTTGTGTACATTGAAATCCCTAAATAGAGGACTCAGTATTTGGATGAGAAGATATATAAATCTCGAAGAGTAGTAAGGTAATCAAAAAAAAAAGTCATGAAAATCTGTCTGTTAGGAGAACAGTAGCAGAACATAAGAATATTGTAGTAGAAGAAGAAAGATTTTGAAGCCACATAACATCAAAGTTAGAGATTCGAGATTCTTCCGAGACTTGTTTAATAAGGATGTTTATATTGACATAAGGGCACATACTCCCACCTTCAATCACGGTAAAATTATAAAATAAGTTATAGTTGGATATATTAACGAGTTGAAGGATGAATTCTTAGCCATCTGGGTCTCAGACATTAGCAAAAATTAGGTTTTAGAGTTAGAGAGGTGTATTCATGGATGGCCAGAGTTAGAAGTGCAAGCCAGTTGAATGTTGGTAAAGTCAACAAGAAAGCCACGCCTTGTGCAAATCTGCTTAATCATAACACGCACACGCACACGCATAACAAAAAAAAAAAAAAAGACAGGAACAAATAGACAAAAACCAAAGGAGAAATGGGAAAAAAAATTTCGTACGCTAAAACCTAAATTTTAAAATACGATAGAAACCCACATTTATCAGCAAATATCTAGAAATATGAATAATCAAGCCAGTTTAAAACACTCACAGCACTCACACGCTCCTCACGAAATTGCGGTAAAAAAAAAATACTATTCGATCAATCTAAAAAAAGTAGATAAATGCTGTACAAGATTATAATAATGGCTGTTCCAAATACGGTATAATTTTGCGCTAAGACCAATGTTGGACGAACTCTAAAAATCTAAGTTAAAAAGGAAATCGAGGAAAAATAAACATAACTTAGTACTAGCTAATCTATATCGACTAGATTTTTTATGAATTAAATAGTTTCTCATAAATTTTTTCACGCCCAAAAAGTAAAAAGTTCGCTAAGTATCGGACCATTTTAACCGATACTATACCGATACCATCAAAAATGGCCGAAACTACCGATCGATACTATCGTAACATCCCTAATATATATATATAATATATATATATAATATATATAATATATTATATATATATATATATATATATTATATATATATATATATTATAAATATATAATCCATTATAACTTGCTATTGTCGCAATAATAGTAGTAAACAAAAGAACTATTACAGTGAAGGTAGAAGAAAACTTGCCTCCTAAGTGGTCAAACCACCGCTATGTTGCGACTGAGGACAATAAACTCGAAAGCTCTACCACTGAGCCATCTGTCTAACCATAAAAGTTAAGATTCAGGAGTCGCAACATGCGGTTGTTTCGACCCCCAAGACAGAGAAGATTTTCTTTACCCTTCCAGTAATAGTATCTTGTTTTATAATATAGTAAATTATATATATATTATATATATAATAGATATATATTATATATATATATATTATATATATATATTGATATATATATATATATATATATATATAATATATATGTATATTAATATATATATATGTATAGTTCCGAGGAGATTGGAGAAGAGCAGTAATTAGTATCAGTTATCTAAGGTAGGGAATAAATATGGGGAAACTGTAGCACAATTATTAGGGGATTAGATTTATTTAGTAATTATAGGGAAGATATTATTGCTGGTATTTGGTCGAAAGAGTGAAGTCAAGCTGACATTGAGCGATTTGAAAGAAAGCTAGCAATAAGTAAGCAAAGGGAAGGAGAAACCCAAAGGGGAAGCTTGGAGAGCAATGACTCGTGCCATTCGGTCGAATGCTTTGGATATGTTAAGTGCCACCTCAATGCCTCCCTATGCATGCAGTTCCTAC
>JABUQX010001374.1:7500-20000 GCA_015478945.1 Trachelipus rathkii
ATAATAATAATAATAAAATAATAATAATAATAATAATAATAATAATAATAATAATGAAATAATAATAATAATGATAATAATAATGAGAAAAGAAGGTACCCAAAATAAAAAATATATTTCTTGTATAAATCAAACAGTAAATGATAATAAATAGGTTTAATTGCATGTACATTTTTTTTCGTTAATTTGTTATTAGTAAATTGAAAAGTATTTTTTTTCAGTCTTTCAAAGGTTCCAAAGAGCAACAATGAATTCAGAAAGGAATCAAGAAAGGAGTTAATGTCTTGGGGCAAGGAAATGAATCCAAAACTTTGATTGAATATATAAAATAGACAGAATTGTGTGATGTTATTAGAAGGATGAAGACGTACTCCATGACTTAATAACTATATGTTAAAAAATGGGTGGGGAACCTTTTTACGTGCGAGGCCACATCGAAATTTGCCACCAGAAATGAGGCCACTCAATAAATGTGACAAATTTTTACAATAATATTGAATCTTTTGTTAATATTCTTTCAAACTAATAACTACCAGAGAAATGAGAATATACAGCCATCTTCAAGAACTATATTTTTTTTATTTAATAATTATTTACATTCTTTCTACCGTTATCTTTTAATATTTTAATGACTTCTCTGAAATTGCTTCTGTGGTACAACATTGTGATCATCATGGTTCCAACATGGAGTTTTAAGTTTTATATTGGTTCCCTTCAGATGCTCTCTGTCTTCTGATATTTCTCACGAATTCTTATTTGTGTTAACGTATGAGAATTGTTAATTCAAAAAGTTTACCCTTCATATTTTTTCCTTTATTTCCATAAGGCGACGATATTCTCTACAGCAATTTTCTCAAATATTTTTATACCACATTTTCCTTATTTCAAACAAAAATTGTAGATCTATAATTCTTCTGACATCAATAATCTCTACCTTGTAACTCTATCAGTACCTTTGATAAACAACAAGCTGAGGCTGAATAAGTTTAGTTCAGAAGTGATATCATCCTTTTCACAACAATATCTTTCATTGATCATTGATTAATCGAGCTCTAAACGATAGATTCGTGTATTGTAAATAGACTTTTATTAATATACTCTTTGTTTATTCATTAATTAATTATTTTTTTAACTGGGGAAAATGTTCTGAAAGTTTCAACTGAGCAGAAAAGTTTTGAAATCAATTAGCCTATTTCTGAGTCGTGTCTTATTTGCCAAAAATATAATATAGAATTTAATAGTATTTTATAACATATTTAATTTATTTCATCCATCATGAGCATATTCCAAAGCTATCGATGACTTGTGGCATTTGCTCGAATATAATTCTCAATGAAAACCCCTGTTTCGATGGTCATTTAAAAATGACAGATTTGGCACAGACACAGAAAAGTAAATTTGTGCAATCTGAGTCTGAGATTTTTCTTAACATATGCACAAGATCTGTACAAACACTGCATCCAAGTTTATTTGCGATCTCAAAGGTTCAGGAGAGTGGCGGTGTACCGAACTGAAATTTTTGAAGTTCCGGCCGGTAACCGGAATTAGCCGGAATCACTTCAAAAGTCCGGCCGGAACCGGAATATTCTTATGACTCTTATATATTAATGAAGATAAATGTAAAAAGAATTATTTTTAATTATATACTTTTTTAAACCATAAAAAAAATAAGAATCTTACGCTTTAGTACAACTTCCACTTCATCGAACGAATATGGAAAATCATTCATCGAAAGGAATCATCTGGAAGTCCAATTATTTTAATAGGTAAAGGAGCGTCTTGTATTTCTAGAACAGGGAAACCACAAACAGAGCAATAGATTCAAGACGGTAGATACAGTTGAGTTTTTGAGGAGGTTTCTCCCCAAAAAAGATTTGGCATATCCAATGACCAAAATCGACCATGAACATAATGAATTTTATCCACAATGGTAACCAGCCAATTCACAGTCCACTGAAAGAGCAAGAGATTCATAGAACTTTTTGCCCATTCTTCAACAAAATATCGTTATTCCTAGTAGCGAAAATGATTTTGTAGAGAGACGTTAACACTTCATACAGGAAATTTATGATGCGTAGCATATTCGAGAGTTCTCTAAGGCTGTCAATTTTTTACTACAGATTATATACAAGCAGCTATAATAATTCAAATGAGTCATGTTATTTCTCTTTACTCACTCTGGCTACCAGCGAGTTTAAAATGACCCCCAGTGCTCACTCCACTTACATAGTTTTCCTATGGTTCTCCATTCTGGAATTAAAAATCAACCTATGATTTTTGAAATTATGATGACTAATTCTGGGAAATTCCTCCTAAACAAAATCCATTTGATCCTTCGAGATGGAGCAAATAAACATTAAACTTGGAACTGATTTAGCAGGATACACGAGTTTTTCTTGTTTTATTCATCACTTCAATTTATTAAAGATGCTTATTTTCTCAAAGAACAGTGTGATTTAATAAGAAATGTAGGAATATTTGTACACATTTTCAATCATTTAAGCTGTAATGACTTAAAAAGAATACAAAGAGACTTGGATCCACATCTTGCTAAAGTACCAGCTTTAATGCAATTCAAAGATGTTAGAATACAAGGTGAATAGCATATATTTATTCTAAAAAGAATTGAACTTTGAAAAGACTCTCTGCAATGCTTGTTTTATATTATAGAACAACAATCATTTAAGCTTGACTGCTGAATAAATGCAATACTGAAAAAGTTCTTAATGATTTTGCAACGCATTTTCTCATGTTAACGGAAAGACTTATAAAGCAAAAATTCAATTATTCTCCATATTGAGCTCTCCAGCAATCTCTCAAACTCTGAGAGTTCAGACTTTAAAAGAAGGGCTGAAGAAGGCATTAGAGTTTAGATTTCTGAATAAAGGTGGGATCATAGACATATATCAAAACAAGATAATTGGTTTAAATACTGTAGTGACCCAAGATACTAACTGACTTATTTTCTAATGAAATAAGAGAATGAGTAGAAAATGGATGCTTGAAAAAATATGCAAATAATTGAATATAGAAAGTGTTAATAGTAGTAGCAGTACAACGAAGGTTCAGGCGATGAGTCATCCACCCATTTTTAGAAACGAGCATTATCTACAATGAATTTAGATTTGCCAAGTACCTTCAACAACACAGGAGCGATTGGACAATAAAAATTACATGGCAAAGTTTACTTAGTTTTATAAGTTTTGAAGAAAGTGAATAGTGACACGCGGAGTCAGTTAGTGTAAAGAGTAATCCAATATAGAAAAATCAGTGGCCTCTTCAAAAGGTGAAATTTCTTAAAGACATTGAAATTTTTTTTAAGAGAAGAATGATCAATTTCCTTAATCTGGGAAAAGAGATTAACTTAATTGGTGGAAAAATGCAACTATTATTTGGTGGTACCTGAATTCCGGTCGGAATTGACATTTTTTCCGGTTGCTGGCCGATTTTTGATAAATTCGGCCGTACTGGCAATTACTAATTTAACTTCTGGAAAAATATTTGCTTGAAGAGATTTATTTGATAATAATCTTCATAGCCCATCTTTTAACACAGTTATAATATGTAGCCTTGTGTAGTATCATTACAGTGTACCAGCATACCTACAGATTATTTAATACAAAGTCTACTCCAATTACCTCAAAATATTGTAGGACTAAAGAAATTCACATTAAATTTGAAATTTAATTTCAAAAATTATATATATGTATATATATATTATATATATATATATAAATATATATATATATATATATATATATATTATATATATATATATATATATATAATTATCTATATTATATATATATTATTATATATAATATAGTATTAGTGATGGGTACGATTATGAATTTTGCCGATTGACGAATGCGATCGACGATTAGAGCAAATTTTACCGTGACGATGAAGATGACGATGACGATAATTGAAAAAACTATTTTAAAAATTTCTCTCTATTTCATCTCTCTCTCCTCTCTCTCTTTCTCTCTCATCTTTTCTCTCATGTCTATATATATATATATTATATATATTTATATATATATATATATATATTATATATATAATATATATATATATAATATATATAGTATATATTATAGTATTATTATACTATATATAGTATATACTATATTATATATTATATTTATTATAATATATTATATATTATATATATTAATAATATATATATATATATATAAATATATAATAATATATTAGTTATATATATATATATATATATATAATATATATATATATATATATATTATATATATATATATATAATTAGTATATATTAGGTGTATATTAATATTTGCGGAAATAATTTCAGCATGATATTTCCTGCTTAAATATAAGATAATGTGTCAATAAACATTTTCACCGAAAACGCCTCGTTCCAAAACCATAGGTATGAAACTATTTATTAATACATTAAATTACAATAAACAGTAAACTAAATTATGAAAGGTAATTAACAAATTCTATTCATTCCATTCAATTATAGAATACTACATTACTGACAGAAGAAAATAAAATACAACAGAAATATATACGAAGCAAATGTGGCAACTAAGGTTATAAACAAATGGTTAGAAAATTGAAGCACCCCCCAGCGCCATACAGCGCCTTATTCTGCCAACGCATTGATTGGCGGACACGTTCAAATATATCCTGTGGTGTGTGCCGAATTCGTGTCCCAAGAATGCGATTATCGAAGCCCTTAATTCTTCGGCGACTTTCAACTGTTGCTGAATAAACCAAATGTTTCAGGTGACCCCAGAAGAAATCCAATGCATTTAGGTTTGGAGACTAGGCGGTGGCATAGGTTTCTGTATCTCCTCGATCCTATCCAATTCGGGCGTGAGATATTAAGTGTTTCATTAGTTACGAGCAACTAAATTTAAATGAGCTGGGAGCGCCGTCGGGCATGAAATACATTTTCGATCTAATTGTAATGGGACGTCTTCCATTTAGTGTAGGCAAGTCATGTTCAAGAAATGGCGATAAACGTCTCCAACAGTAAGCCTCGCTGGTAAAAGATATGACCAGTCAATGGTCGCCACCAATTCCGAACCCAATACATTCCACAAATGAAGAACTTGGTTGTTGATAGCGGCTTTCAAACTTATTGCATGTGGGTTCTCATCAGCCCATATTTGATTGTTGTGTGGAAGTTCGAAATGGCGTCTCTGGAAAAATTTGCCTCATCGGTGAACCAATATTTCTGCTAAATGGTGAGAATTGGTCTGCAAATTTTCTGTTGGCATCCATCGACAACAGTCTAAAGCTACTGTTTGCATGAAACATCCTGTTGTACAAGTTCCTGCTCTCCGTTGATTTATAAGGGTACAGTAGTTGATTTTTTCAATACCCTGAAAACTTTGAATAACTTACATGTAGTTTTGCAGCAATCTTTCCTGGTAGCTTTGGTTGTAGGACTGTCCCTCAAGTTCTGGAGAACCTGTTCTCGGGCCTCTGGAGTTGATACTGTGCGAGGGCGCCCCGTTTCCATTACTAAGTTTTTTAAAACTTCCTGCTTCTCTAAACCGTTGATGGAGACGTGGCAAGCATAGTATGCCTGCGGGATGACATGATTATGGTACATTTCTTCAATTAGAGACGCATGGCGTTAAGAATTACCCGTTCGTCACGACAGTAAACAAATATGCATAATCGCACAATTTCACTATTGTGTAATTCATTTTGAAATTATGAGACACTTGGACACAGAACTTGACGCGACAAGGACTAGTATATGTGTATAAATGAAGCGAGATACGGTACTAGTAAATAACAGGGATTCGTAACCTTTCCTACGGTGTATTTGTGCTCTATTATTAAAGGTTGAGATGTGGTACGGGACGGGCAATGGAACTATATCAGATATGTCCCACATTATAGTTTCATCAACCTTGTATCTTGGAAACCCGAGGCGTTTCGGGGTGAAAATGTTTTATTGACACAACATTATCTTATATTTATTGCAGGAATATCATACTGAATTCTTTCGCAATATTAACGAATACATCCTGATATATATATATAACTTATATATATATTAATATATATTATATATATATGATATATATTATATATATATAGTATATATTATATATCTATATATATATATTATATATATATATATATAATATATTATATATATATATATACCCTTATATATATAATATATAATATAATAATTATATATATATATATATACCACTAAAAGGCTGTAGACATGAGAGGTCAGGGGATTAACCTCTCCGAGCAGTATTTTATCTTATGTTTAATTAAGTTCAATAATAATAATAATAATAAATGGGATAATCGGATTAATGAGATTCAATAATAATATAATAAATAATAATAATAATAATAATAATATATAAAATATTAATCATGAAAATGAAAAGTATTTATTGATGAAAATGAGGAGAATGTTTGTTGGTCCGACGATTTCTTAGTCAAGTCGGCTGTTTCCTCATATATCGTATAAAATATTTAGTCAGGGACTTTAATGTATAGGTTTCCGAAGTTTGCAGAGTGATAGCAAAATTTGCTAGCCTCAATAAGGAATAATGAATGGATGTATATAAGAATAAACATTAAGGAGGGAGCTGTACATCGTGATGGGATGAGCAGGTTCATTCCTTTTTCAGCTAAATTTTTTCATGTTGCTCTTTCACCAAAAACAAAATGTTTCTTTCCTCATTAATCCATGTTCGATCGTGCTTATTCTCTAGCCATTCAGGCTATGAGACATAGTGCCTATGGTGATAAAGGAAAGTTAAATCACTCTCGCTAATTTTCATTCAGCTAGAATAATCGTTGCAGGGATACTCTTCCGACGAGCAAAAGCGGCTTTCATCATAGGAAAGTGCGCTAACCTCCTTGGTTCTCCTCCTGAAACCTTTCATCTCTAGCAACTTCTGTAAAATTCTGCCTTTCCTCCTCTTTATTTCATCTGATACATATGAGTAGCCGTTATAATCTCCAAATAACGTGGTAATACTGAAAGTTTGGCTCAGGTCTTTTTGGGCATTTTCAAATTAGTTTTATGAAATAAAAATATCAATATTCAACTATCCGAAAAAAGGAAGCCGCTCTGATCCTTCTAACTATCGCCCTATAGCTTTCTCACTTGTTTCCTATCTAAGATCTTTGAAACCTTACTCAACTCTCATTTTTAGATCATTTGGAAACTCACTCCGATCGCCAGTACGTCGCTCTCGTTGCATGAAGTCTACTGGTGATATATATTCCTATCTAACCGATTAAGGGTTTTTCGCTCTTTAGGAACTCCGGGGATGACTTTGGGTAGTGCCTTCGACATATCCCAAAGCAATTTGACCGATGTATTGGCACTCGTCACATGCTCTCACAAGCCTCCCCTCCTTTTGAGTTTCCCTCCTTTCTACTTGCTTACTTATATCTATGCTTTCTTTTCAATCGTCTCAATTATTTGCTGTTGTTGATGGGCCGACTTCTTCTTCTTCTGTCATAGTGGTGTTTCCTTCAGGGTTACTGCCTTATTTTTTTCCTCCTTTATTCCTACTTTTCATTATGATCTTCTCACCTGCACCTCTAAACTCTATCCACTTGTATACCGATGACTCGACCCCTTATTCTTTAACTCATATCAATTCTACTCTCACTTTTACTTCTCTGGAATTGCGTCTCGTCTTAAATCTTTCCAATTTATTCTCGCTTATGTGATAGTAAATAACTTTGTGAAATTCCAATTCTTTAAAACCCAACTTTACAAAATCTCCTTCCCAAATCCTTGCTAACTGATTCTATCTCTTTCAACGTTCTGTCGTCTCTCTCTGTTGCACAAATAAAACATCCTTGGCATTAACATGAACAAAAAAATGTCTATAAAACTCACATCCTAACCCAGGTTGCTAGGGCGTGCCCTTCAAAGAACTGGAAGTTCTGTTTAGACTGTGAGACTTTCCTCTTTTCTCAGTTGCTCCGCTATACAAAGTCTCATCCGCCCTTGTATGGATTACTGCTCTCATATCTTGGGGGGGGCCTCTGGTTTCAACCCGGCTTTGGACAGGGTCGAGTAAAAGGCAAAAAGGTTTATAAACTATTCTGCACTTTCAAGTTCACTTGACCCTCTATCTTTGCAAGGCGATGTTGGTGCTTTATCTTCTTTTTTTCCAGCGGCAAAGTGCTCGAGGGAACTTATCCACTCGCCGTCACACACTTTACGACGCTCGTAGCACAATACGGTGCGTATCTGCAGCATCGAGATGTGTTTGACAATTGGTAACCTCCAGGCTATGTTTGCTGTGGGTGCTTCCTTCTTTCCCACCACCTCTGTTTTGTGGAATTCTCTTCCATCTCTGATTTCCTACTGAATTTAATCTCTCACCTTTAAAGCCTGCGTCTGTGCTCATCGCATGCGTATCTGCGCTAAGGATTTTTGAGAGTTCTACCCCCCTCCTTGAGTTGGCTCTGCGTGAGACGGCATTTAAACTCGTAACATCCTTGAATGGGAATTATGGTGGCAATGAACTGAGTCCCTATTCCCCCCTCCAAAACATCATACCGAATTCCCAGAAACTCGTCTCTTTTCAACATCCTAATGATCATATGTTCGCAACCACACAAATTGGACTTTTCAAAAAACCTTAAATTTAACCCTTTAACTTCTAGTACCCACACACACAAAAATCTACATAGCTCTCTACCACAACTCATTCATCAGAATTGCAAATCCTTCATCACCATGCATCATTCTTTCCCACAACAACACAGAACATTTTACAACCACAACCACTCATTGTTCACCGTTTTCCTTTCATCTTGTTTCAGTCACAGCGAGCAAACCACAATTTGCCCTTCCTAAATCATCCATCACCTCTTCTCCTATCTCCTCCACATTTATTCCTCTGACATTTCATTACAGATACGATTCATACATTTTCGCGCCGAAGGATAGAAGAGCGCTTACTGCGATCACGAATCCTTCTCCGAAGCAACATTAGCATTCCTGGAAAGAGATAAGTGGTAGTAGGCACCCAACCTAACTACCACCGTGCCCTTAGCGCCTTTTACGACCCAGGACATACGATGTGGGCAATTTTTTCTCCCTACACGTAATGGATATAAGGGATTAGGGTATGTCTGTAAGATGTTGTCTAGAGAGGGGTGTGGATATAAGTATGTGTATAAGATATGTTGTCTGGAAGCATGAGTGTGGATATGAACGCATAACTGAAAGGCGAACCATTAGGCACTCGGACTGTTATAATCCCAAGTAAGCAACAATGGGTATATATATATATCAACCAATATATAATATATATTATATATAATATATAATATATATTTCTTATATATATATATAAATATATATATATATAGATGTAATCTCGATATATATATATAATATATATATAATATATAATTTAATCATTTGCCGTTTTATTGTAATATTATTCCTATTAGTTTTATTTATATCAAATTATTCGATAATTGTTGAATTCATGCGTCTTAAATGTAATCTTGGATATTTTGACGACAGACATTTAAAAAACTATGCCGATTTTTTTTTGCCGATGACGATGACGATTTGAGCAAATTTCTACTACCATAACATATATATTCACAAACATATATATTAAATATATATATATATTACTATTATTATAATACTCATTATCATATCATATATATTATTATATATATATACACCTCAATATAATATTATTATATAATAGTACTATATTACTATACTACGTTACTATTATACGTACCGTATTAGTATCCGTTATATATATATATGAGTATATATATAATATATATATTATATATATATATATATATATTATTATATATATATACCATCAACTTTCCTTATATATATATAATATATAATTACTATGATATATATATATATATATTTTTATTGAGGAGACTGGAAAGGAGAATAAAATTTTTGAGCTAGTACTGCTATGTTTGAATTTAGCCTTGTTCACTTTCCACCAATTAAAGAATTCTTCTTTTCCCAGATTAGAAATTGATTTTCCTGGTTAAAAAAAAAAATTCAATTCTTTAAGAATTTCACCTTTTTGAAGAGCCACTGATTTTCTTTTTTCCTTTTACACTATACTGACCTCGATGTCACTTTTCACTGTTCTCAAACTTATAAACCTAGTCTTCTGCGTATATTCTTCTCTTATGCTCCTGAATGATTTGAGGTACTTGGCAAACTCTAAAGTTAATTGTATGAAATGCATACGATATGTGACTCATCGCCTGAACTCTTCTGTATTCGCTACTACCTTATTTATCACTTCTACTCAAGCATCCATATTCTTGCTCCATTCTCTTTTCATTAAGAAAATAAAGTCAGTTTTATCTTGGGTCTACCACAGTATTTAAAACAACACTTACTTGTTTGATTATTGTCTATTGATCCTTTTCTTTTCCTTTTTATTTCAAAAATCTATAAACTCTAATGCCTTCTTCAGCTCCTTCTTTTAACCTCTGCTGTCACCCTCAGAGTTTGAGAGTAAATGCGTAGAGCTCAAATTATGGAGAAATAATTGAAAGCTATAATTGATTTTGCCTTATAGTTTCTCGTAACCATGATGAAATGGTTTGCAAAATCTTAGAATTTTTTAGTATTTTGGTATTATATTAGCAGTCCAAGCTTAAAATGATTGATTGTTCTATAATAATAAAACTTCAACATTCAATTCCTTTTCTAGAAATCAAAAATATTGCTTATTCCACACCTTGTATTAAATCTTGCTTCGGCAACCACGTGGGCTTGCAGAGATGTGGATCCAAGTCCTCTTTGTATTCTTTTTAAACTGGAAATGATGAAATGTGACAAATATTCCTACATTTCTTTATTAAATCACCATGAGTTCTTTGCAGAATCAAGGCATCTTGTAATAATCATAATTGAATAGTTTATAGAATGAAAACAAGATAAAACTTGTGTTATCCTGCTAATATCAGTTCCAAAGTTTCATGTTATATGCTCCATCTCAACGGATCAAATGGATTATATTAAAAGGAATTTCCCCAATTATTCATCCTAATTTCAAAACTCATAGTGATTTGAATTCCGAATGAGAAACCTGGGAAATACTTGCAGAGGAGTACCACAGTCCTATTTTTTCAACCTCGTGAGACCCAAGCCAAGTGCAGTTAAAGAAATAAATACTTTCGTTTGAATTATTTAGCTCTCTATATCTGTAGTAGGCTAAATGATATCTGATCAACCTTAGATAACTTCTCGAATACTGCTGATCTCAATTCCCTGTATGAAGTTTGTAAAATTTTCTTCTAACAAAATATTTCTACTATAGGAATAAGATATTTTGGTTGAAGGGGCAATAAGTTCTATGAATCCCTTCTCTTCTGTGACCTGTGAATGGCTGGTTACTCGATTTGCGATAAAGTTCAATTATTTTCTGTGGATTTCCTGTGATGCCAATATTTTTCTTAGGGAATTCCTCAAAACTCCACTTATTTCACGGCTTGGTCTTTGCTGCTAATTGTAATTTCCCCTGTTCTAGAAAATATAAGACCCTTTTACTATTAAAATTTTTGGACTTTCAGATATTCTCTTCGAGGTTGATTTTCTATATGTTCAATGAGTGCGTTGTACTAAATATAAGATTTTATGTTCAAAGTTTAATAAAATATAGCCCCATATTCAGTTTTTACATTTTCCTTTATAGTTAAAGGTAAGTTCATAAGAAATTCCGGTTCCGGCCGAAATTTTTTTTTCTGATTCCGGCTAATTCCGGTTCCGGCCGGAACTGAAAATATCAGTTCCGGTACACCCCTAAAAATGACCAAAGCTAAATTTCCAAACATAGCAGTACTAGCCCAAAAATTACTTTCCTTTCCAGTCTCCTCCATATATTCAGAGAAATTATTTTCATTTTCAGAAGCAGGAAATATATTTGAGGAAAAACGTTTAAAAATATTGCCCAAAACTAGTGAACAGTTTTACTGTAGATATGTAATCCACTGTATGAATGCTACACAAGGCTACTATTATTTTTTGTTAAAAGATGGGCTATGGGTTATGTAAAATAAATCCCTTCCATCAAATTTTTTTCTCAGAAGTAGATTAGTAATTCCGGTTCCAGCCGGAACCGGAACCGGAAAATAATGTCAAATTCCGGCCGGAATTCCAGCCGAACCGGAATTCCGGTACACCTCTACTATCGAATAATACATTTTAATTTTGAATTATTTTTTGAAGTTGCTGAGGAACATTGTGAGCTAACTTATGATGCTGATCTGTATTAGTTCTTCTTAAAAGAGATACATCTTTATATTTATCAACTTTATCTTCAAGAATGCAATCCTTTATAGGTTCTGCATCACAAAATGGTTCACGCTTTTTCCAAGCAAATATGCTACTTTATAACTTGCCTCATAGTAGGTCTAACATTGAATGGAATAACTGTCTTTGTTTACGCCTTCCTAATTTTAAATTATTTAGTGTAATCTTTCGAGCC
>JABUQX010001375.1:0-20000 GCA_015478945.1 Trachelipus rathkii
TATCTTAGGCCATGCTCCTAATTATAACAATCAAAGTTGTGAGCTATTAGTGATACTAGTTACTATTACATGATATTTTATGAAAGAATCTCATTTCGATAAGTAAAAATTAGGAAATAAGTTGTAATAACTTTCACCTGATATGGCAGTTCAAAAGCTTTATTCACGGTTGTTTTAAGTTCACTCAATTTATGGTTAAAGAATTATTACTACTTTACATTACGAAAGCAATCTATTAATAAAATACTGGTAGTTAGGTTAGGAGGTATTATCTAGCTTTCGAGAGGAACAGAGCTCATAGGGGGTTCTTATAAGATAGAATGCAACAAATGATGTTGGTGGGTAATATAACGTTTAGGCAGTTATAAAGACGTCGTTGCCCAGACACACAAAACTCACTATTTAACATGTATTATCAAGATTATACGTATAATATAATATATATAATATATATAGTATATATGATATAGTAGCATATATAGTTATAGCTATGATACTCTATTACGTATATATATATAATATAATTATATATATATTATATTACATATATATTGCATATAGAATATATTTATATATATATGTAGTGAGTGACTAGTATTATATACTATATTATATAATATATATATATATATATCTATAAACTATTTATATAATAGTGAATTATATATATATATATATAGTATTATAGCTATATAGAATATATGAAGTATATATATTGAAGGCACCTGTGACTAAATGTTAAAAACGTGTGAGCTAGTCACGCTATCCGGCATTTGCGCGCAATCCGCGTATGATGTGATTATTAACATATCTCGCATCACGCGGACAAGTGTTAAATCACCGATCCGCTAGTCACCTCTAGGTGCGTAGTATAACAGTATATAATATAATTATAAGTATATAAATGTATTATAAGTAGTATATTTCTTTATATATAGTATATATAAAATATATTATATAGTAATATTATATTACGTATATATATAAGTAATCTTGGGAGAATGTTAATTTTCGGATACGTGTACCGGGAGGTGTTTACAATTACACTAGTCGGGCAAGACATTAATATTTAAAATTAAATTGAATTATTGGAACAATTATTATTAATTATATATTATTATTATTAATTGAAGGCTAATTATTATTATTATTAACAATGATCAGTATTTCTTTGAAATTAAAATAAATAGATAATAATAATGAATATTAATTATAATAATAATAATATCAATAATAATCGCATATTGAGGTACCCTTTTATCAATTCAAAACTAACTATAAGCACTATTAATCTTGTATACTAGTAGAAGTTTTATTATTATATTAATTTATTTATTATTATTTATTATTATATTATTATGTATTAGTCTGTATTATTTATTATTATTATTAATTATTATTATTTGAATTGAAAGCTTTATAATTTGAGGTCGTTCAACACCAATTACAGCACGTAATCATTTTTAGACTTACTCATTGTAAAATAAGCTTCATTATAAGAAGAGCAGAATCCTACAACTAGTGCAATGCATCGAAACATTAAGACTGTTGGGCTACCGAACCAGGTTTAGTCTTAACATTAACATTGTAACTTAATTAAAGTAACTGACTGATCAATTTCAAGCATATATATATATTATACCGATATTATATATACTATATATATATATATAGTATATTTATATATATTATTATATTAGTATATATATAGTTATACTATAATAATATATCGTATATATACTATAATAATATAATAATATATATATTACTATCATATAGAGAGAGAAGAGAGAGAGAAGAGGAGAGGAAGCAGCAGAGAGAGAGAAAGAAAAACAAAAAAGAAAGAAAGAAGAAAAAAAAGAAAGGAAAGAAAAAGAAGAAACCATAAGAAAGACGAAGAAAAGAAAGAAAATAGGAAGAGAGAGAGAGAAGAGAGAGAGAGAGAGAGAGAGAGAGAGAGAGAGAGAGAGAGTAAGAGTGAGAGAGAAGCTCATAGCCGATTTCATGAAAACTTGTACCGAAAGGGTCTTAAAATGACTTTAAACACAATAAGAAGGAATAAATAATAATAACTGAAAAAAGTTACGAGGTGACCAAGATCTATGAAATCGAAGAAAATACACATTATAGACGTTACCTTTCTAATAACATGCTTCTTTCTTGTATATTATTTTGCATAGATTATATAGATAATTTAAGATATTTTATTGTCATGTCACACTGCACGGTAGTTTTACGGGGGGGGTAAGTTAGAAAATACTTGTTCGTAAACTGCGCATGCATGTAAATCTTTCTCTAAATCACGATTTGAATTGCAAGTTTATAAAGAAATTCCCGGCTTTGCTTCATATCATAGTATTATATATATTGAATTATAATATTAATATATTTATATATATACGACTATTATATATATATATATATGATATATATATATATTATATAATATATTTATATATATATATATATATATATTAGTATATACTGTATATATATATATATAGTATCAATATATAATAGTATAATTTATATATTTATATATAGTATAATATAATAATAGTTATATATATATATATAGTATATATATATATAGTTATATAGTATATATATCATATATATATATATATACTAGTATAGTATATATATATATTATATATATATATTAATGAGTATATTATATTAATATAATATATAGTAATATATCCTATATATACTTATAAAAGAGATAAATATGAAGATAGTACTGAGGATGTTCTGTGTGCCGTGGAAAGTTGATCACATAAGTGCAAGGAACTCACAAGTGTAAAGAATTATTTTCAAAGCTCAATAGATTACCCGGCCAAATTCCGATAACTCTATAATAACTTATTATCAATCTGGCTGTCATCTCTTCCTACGTCCTCTTTACGATTTCGAAAATTCTCTAATCAATAATGCTGACTCACATTCGAGGTGGGTGTATGGTCACACTTTCTGGGATCGGTATATTTGGTTGACAAAATGCATATTATTAGTATTTGAGATCGCTTAGGTAATGTATATTTACTGTGAGTGATGTAGACAATAAGGCAAATGGTAAGTAGGATATAGTATAGTACTATTATTATATATACTATAATGAACTTGAATATAAATAGGACGTATTAGATAAATGAATAGAGCTGAGGTGATATATCGGTATCGTGAGATATTAATACGGTTATAACATTGATTGGAAGGGCGAGGAATGTCAACTTTCAGCTATATATCTCACTAAGTATTAGTGTAGTGCAGGCTCGGACGGCAGTATTAGTATGGTCTCGACCTTTAAATACTGTCCACAAAGTGTGTTATAAAGAGGTGAGGATAATAATTCTCATATTAGCAGTATATATATATGATATATAGGTATAGTTAGGTATATGGAGCGAAGATACCTACGAAATTAAGTACATAATAAGTAATGGACTATTATTTTAAGTACCTATATGGATAGCAGAAGTATAATAACAGATTATAGTATAATAGAGGCAGAGGAGGGGAGAGAGAGTAGAGAGAAGAGAGATGAAAGAGGAGAGAGGAGTAGAGAGAAGAGAGAGAGAGAGAAGAGAGAGAGAGAGAGTGAGAAGAGAATGAGAGAGCAAGAGATGAGAGAGAGAGAGAGAGAGGAGAGAGAGAGAGAGTGAGAGAGAGAGAGAGAGAGAGCTCAATAGGGGATATCAGTAGGAAGATTATGAGGTCGCGCTTGTCTGATGCAGGCTTGAGCCCGGGAGAGGATAAGATGAATGTGGGTCGCACTAAAAACACAATCGCAAGACGAAAGGAGAAGAATCGCGCTGAGAAGAGTTGTAATGGGGAGGAGGTCTGAACAAGAAGTCGAGAGAGCTGGCACCGAAGGGTTGAGCGCAGATGTTATGAGAAGTAAGGAACACAGGGACAAATCACTTTGGAAGAAGTAAACATCATCGTCAAGTGCCTCACATGGCTCAGCCCAAATGTTCTATCATAGAGACATTCTAGCACAACCGGAATAAAAAAATTATAGGGGTTAAGTACTCACGATGCGCCTGTTATGTACTATTCTTGAAACTTCTTCCTTCCCGACAGATTCGCACAAGATAGGAGGAGAGACAAAAAAAAAATCGCACAAACACAGCCGCCACACTCCACACCGAAATAGATAGAAAGTGCGGTACAGAAAAACTCATTATAGCTCGCAAAATATGATCGTAAAAACAGATCAATAAATTCGGGAGTGTGGCGGATACTGTGTGTCGTATAATAGTATCTCCTTAAATCTACACTACACTATCATCTGTTTATATTTTTTATTATTATTATTATTATTATTAGCTGGAGAACACTCGGCGGCAGCTCAAACATCTGATATCTACATGGTTATAAACTCATCGTATTTCACTCTACCTCATCTCATCATCTCTAGTTCTCAGATCTCATCGTCTCGTTCGTCTCTCTTCTCCTCTCATAACATCGGGGAATCGTAGATCGTCGCATTCTTCTCGTCGTTCCAGAGTCTCCCAAAAAAGTGCAGATAGATTCTGTAGGGCAAACGGGAAATTTTATAATAGATGACGGATTCTTTTTATCACGTCAATATTCGAGTCTCAAGTGAGGCTATTTCCGATATGAAATACTTTTCCATTAGAAATAGGTAATGGTGGAATGAATCGTTAAATAGTTTCATAATAATATAATAGTTTGGTCGATCAAATGACTTGTTTGTGTTATAAGTCAGATTGATTCATTCTAGGTCTCAGTAATCTGGATTATGGATTCTTTGAAATAGATCTAAAGCCGGAGATGGTGTTTATGGTTTGGGCTAGGGCGGCTTTAAAAAATGTTGCGCCTCCTTGTCTCCGCTCGCCCCCACTGCGACGAGAGCATTCAGAGTGTCGAAGCAGATGAACAATACTGGGGCCGGGAGACAGGATAGTTATCAGAGTAGGCAGTTTTCAGGAAACTGCTCCTTGATAAGAATTGTTTGATACAGAGTGAATCGCAATGAGAGATAGGTCGCAACTAGTTTGGAGCAGTGAATGTGGGACATGAAATATGTGAGCGATAATGTAGCACTGGGTTACGCGAGAAAGGAGAGTGGCAGGATTGAAGAGAAACAGAAAAACAAGACCTACATCCCTAGCTTAGATTAAAAGACTATTACCAAGGTATTCGTAAAGTGTTATCGCTCATTTAAAGTCTAAGATTAATTAAGTTCTTAGACGGTATCATGCATGATTCTCTCATATATTCAAAGTGTTATATTATATTGTTACTAAGAGGGTCTGAGAATATAATATGAAAGTATATAAAATCCCTAGGTAGACGTGAGTCGTGAGTGAGTAAAAGTTATAATAGTTATATATAGTGCAGTTATTAAATTCATATAGATAGGATACTAATTATATCAAATGAGTGAGCTAGTAGCTCGCGATATATATGAAAGTTTAGCAATGGTACTTAAAAATAGTTCACCTAGGGAGCTAAGTTCCAACTCAATATCGTGAATAATTTATCAAGGGGCTGCTTTTAAGGAGTGGCTGACTACTTGTGTTATCTACCAGAAAGTAGATGAATGTAGAAGTAGTAGCACTTATTGATGTCTGATTGCATTTGGTAAAACATAAGTAAAACTCGTGAAGTGCTAGATGTGAGCAGTCTACCTAGTTAAAGAATAGTGTATGTAGTTTAAGGTTGAGTGTTTGTAGATTTTTTAAGGTACACACGAGATTATGGACTATTTATGTGTAATATTACGTATTTGTATATATATTATTAGTGAGCAATAGGGTTGCGACGTGATTACGTAACGTATGGAAGTACATAATATAATGTATAATTTATAAGTTATAAGGGAATGATGTAGGGTAATTTTTATTAGACTCGGTTATAGTATATCATATCAACCGAACTGTTATGAGTACCATATGGGTCGGGTCTGTAATCAAATGTAGAATATCTATATAATAGCTATAAGTATAAGATTAGAGTATAGTAGCTTGAGGTATAACTTATCAATTATACACTAATGCGGAGTGTTAAGTACGATTCATAGAGGGATACGCATAATATATATACATAAATATTAGACTAGAATAACGTATATATTACTATATCTTATAATATCAAGTGAATATATATAATATAAAATAAAAATATATAAAAAATATGCTAATAAATTATAAAACTAATATCATATTATTAATATTACTGCGTAGTTAAATATATTTCGACATAAATAATCCACAATAACTAATAGATAAATTTCCATATTATAATTATTTTAAGTAGCAATTATAGTAACTCTCCTCACCCCACTAGAAATCGTATTAGTTGCGAGTAGTATACAGTGATTACGAAATCAATACAAAAAAAAGAATAATCATCGAATTAATTACTATACCTGAAGTGATATATTAATGTAACATAATGATCGGAAGTTCGATTGTGCATCTGCGCGGGTAGCAAAGGACGTGCTCCTCAGAATTTAAGTCACTACAAGCATTACCTCTGCGACCTCTTCAAGAGATTAAAGACTTTACGTAACTTAAATTTATCAATCATAGTTATATTAGGTTACAGAACAAGTTCTCACTGAAAGTAACTAGATAAAGAAATAAAAGAAATAAATAAATTTTAATAAGACCAAGTGATTAATAATTATAGTATATTTATATAGTTAATGAATATTATATTTATAGTTAATAAATAAATATATTTCAATCTGAAACTATTATATATATATTATATACTATATATATCTTTGTTTGAAATAAACTTAGTTTATATAATGTTCAGACAGGGATCCTAGGCATAAGTTTTCAACGGTAGGGGAATTTATTTTTTAACACTTTTAGTACTTTGAATAATGCACTTTTTTATTACTCTTTTGTTAGAAAAAAAAAAAGATAATAAAAGTTTTATTATTACGTAAACTGAGGCTACAAGCGCAGGTTCATGCGTTTAAAAGAATTATATTAAATTTAAGGAAGGCAAGTGACTGGGGAAATTTCCTTTTTCTGTGAGTTTCTTTAAAATTCTTATTTTCTATAATATAGTAATGTTATTTCGCTAGAGTCGTTTTAAATTTGCTATTTAGTTTAGATAAGAGGTCCTGTAAAGGAGTATCATTTTTATTGACAATTTTCGCTAAACCATACTCATGAGAAAATTTTTGGCTAAATTCACGTAATTAAGTGCTGTTAGAGTGTTTCATCTTTGACGGTCGTGGCTAAATAATAGATTGGGGAGGCACATAGGCAAGATTATAAGCGCAAAGGGCTCGAGGGAGGGCGCGGAAGCCGGAGCCGGTCGGAGGACCATTGAACGAAAATTTTTAAAGAATGCGGAGGGCCGAGCTCTGTGGGAGGAATGTCGGAGCCCGGGCGGGGGCGCGGTGAGGGATTGGTTGGGGAGAGAGAAGAGTTTGGGTGGGGCTGGAGAGTGGTGTCCGGGGGGAGGGCGGGGAGGCAGGGAGGTCGGGAAGGGAAGGAGGGGCGGGGTGGATGGTGGTGTAGAAAATTCTCGATAGGGGCCGTGAAAAGGCGAAGCGGAGTCGAAGTCGACGCGGTAATTTTTAAAAAAATGCGGAGCGAGGCGGCGGATCGGAGAGAGCCGTGAACTAAAAGAATTTGCAAATCGCTCCCGCAGCCAGCTGCTGCATATAAGCGTGACCTATTACTGGTGACCAGCTATGAACGGGGTTAAACGCATGAAACTACACGGCATTGGTATGCGAGGTGTCGCGTAGGAAACTTAAAAAAGGGAATGGATGGATCCGACGGTCCCCAGGGGAAGGAGAATGAGTGGTCACCGTTAATCGTGAACAAAAGCCTTGATTATCGGTGAATGCAACCATGTATTAGAGTGGAGTACGCGCAAGGGGGCCGCGAATTATTGACATTAATCAGAGATTTTTGGAGACGAAAAAATGCGAAACTGGGGCGAATGCGAGGATGCTTGATTGGTGCACGGGAACGAGGGTTATATTACGGCTGGACAGAAGAGATGATAAGAATACAGTGTTTCAGAATATTGGATATGAAAATTAATAGTTAGTTATGTAATTATATGTGGATTATTATTAGGGAGTGTGGAAATTAATTATTTATTCGATTTTAACTCGTTATTCAATTATCTGACATATGGTTACGTATGTAGTTAATTATTATTTATTTCTAACTTATCAATTAAAAAACCTCAGGATAATGATTATTAGTGTATTCTTATGCAGTGTAAATTATTCTAATCGATTTGATGGATATTTATTATTTATCAGTATATATAGTGAGTCCTCTGGATGCTATAGAAGTATATATGAGTATATATATATATAGAATAAAATTGGATACTAAGTACAGTATAGGTATACTTTCACAGAGAGTTATGATACTAGTATAATATATATATATATATATAATTATGTATATATTTATATAGTATATTATATAGTATAATTATATAGTATATATATATGTATATATATATATATATACACCAAATTTTCATAGTATATTAATATATATATATATAGTAGTAACTAGAAGCTCCTTTATTCGGGGGGGGGGAGGGCCGTTTTTTTAATGTTACCTCCTTCACTTGGTCATCTTTATTTTTTCATATTTCTGCTCTATTTTTGTTCTCCCACTTTTTGTTTTAGATCACTATTCTTCTAAATGTATTTACATCTATGTCTGCTACTTTCGTGAATACCTTCATCCACATCATGTATTTTCAATTCCTCTGACTTCTATCTTTCATTCGTTCTTTTTCGCTAAGCTATGACTTGTATAATCGGGCTACTTTCAACTGGCTGGACGGACATACTCTGTTTGCGCTACTGAATGATCTACGCACTTAGAAAAGAAAGTTCTGCCGACATTTGCTTCTTACTTTTTAGCTACTTCAGCCTGGCATGCCATTCTGTTTTTTTCTACTTCGCTTGCACCTTCTTTACCGTTTTTCCTTCGTGACGACATATCACCCTGACGCTATTCTGTTTTTACAATGAAACTTGTTACCCGGGCTGCACGCTTCACAGTTGGCTTTGGGTCTTACTTCAACAATGCGCTGGTAAAGCACACGACCGTTCGTTTTTCTAGTTTTCGACCTGCAACCTTCTGATTTTCTTCTTTTTCCGCTTTCTGTAGTTTATATATCACCATTTTCCTTTTTTTCTTCTTTTCTTGGTTAAATAACCTCTTCTGTCGTTCTTACGTTTACCGTGCAAGAGAAAAACAACGTAAACAGCAAAAAAAAAAAGTGAATGACGGGGAATCAACCTCAGAAAATACCATTATTGCCGACGTTGTGCACTCTTGCAGTTATGAAGATTCCTAATGACGAGGGAGGGAAATCCAGCGAAGTGAAAATAGAAAGTATCCTGAAAAGCGGGCAAAAAGTTTGTCCACACACACTATTTGTGATTAGACCAAAGGCCAAAAAAAAAGAGGAATATTTAGCCATTTCATATCATTAAGATTCATTGGATAATAAAGAAGTAGAAAACGCACACGGCCAAAAATGAAATATTTAACGAAATAATAACACACTATAAAGGAATTAAGATTAAATGAACACATAACTAAGACTGATCTCACTTAACTCAATCAAATACCTAGCTGATATATATATATAAATGAAATCTTATTGACAATTTTGAGTGTTAGTAATAAATAGAGATTAATTTATTTAGTAGTTTAATAAGAATAAATAATAGATAAATCTAAGTTGTAAATATAATAGTATTTTATCATTTACTTTAGTACAAGCCACATGTAATATAATTAGATAATTTTAATAAAAAATATATAAACTTATTATAAGTAGAAAGTTAGAATTGGATATTGCGATTTGCCGTCAACGTTATGATTTTAATTCCTAATTATTTTGTTAAAAATAAATTTTTAAGAATAGTTGTTCGACCGAAAAATACATATAGATTTTTGATATAAAAAGATGGTGTCAAGCCAACGAGCAGCTAAGCAGGGTAAATCACAAATCGAAAAATGTAATGTGGGACACTATTTGCCTAGAGATTATTTAATTCTAATTATGTATTAAATACTTTCCTGGTTCTAAATTTCAGATTATATATAGAAATTTCCGTCACAAATATAAAAATAAAAGAGGTCCTTGATATTAAAGTCCGATAGCAAACGGGCGACCTCACACCTCCTGGGACAAGATTTTATGAATTGCGAGATATTACCGGTGAATTATGGTGATAAGGTGTTATTTTTATCAGTATACGCGACAGAAGTAGATTGAGTGAATACTAACTCTCCCTTCACCACATTCGAAGTGATAAATGGGAGGTCCCGTTGAAAAGGACAGAAATGAAGTATATATTTACTGGAGAAAAAGACTCTCCTACGTTAAAGGCAGGTAGCATCTTTGTTCTCCTTTGAGGGTTTTACACAAAAATAATGTTTCTGATGGTGATAGGTTACTGTTGAGCATGAATATTTTGCTCCTCAGTTTTGGGAAAATGGTACACAACGTGGGTAACCTAATCAATCTTCTGTACAGTTTTCTTGGTAATTTTCTGGCATATTGGAGGCTGTAAGGGCAACTCTATTAGGAACCGACAAGAGGTGTATTGAGGCAGTTGAGGTGTCGGGCATGCAGTGACAGATATGCAAAGGATTTTCTTTGGTATGGTGGCCATCGCCTTAAAGGGGCGTAGAGCCTTCGTGCTTCATATCTGCGGAGTATATCTTGTAAGCTAAATCTGTGCTTATGGTAGGGCTTAGAAAGAGCAATTCTTTTCACTTGGCACCCATGCTCCCAATGTTCCAACTTCTCGTTTAGGTGGGCCTGGGAAACGAGTCTCTTCCCAATAATTATTTTTCTACTAGAGAGGTGTCTTGTGTTTGGTTAACCGAAGATGCCATAGTGATCCGGTCTATTTTTGCTTTGGCGGATATAGATGGTCGATGTAGACATTGGATAAATAAAATTAAGCTAAAGTAAACCTGTTATTCAAATAGTGAGATATTACTTGGTTCTTTCACAACACATGGTAGAAAACTCTTTTCTCAAAAAGGAGCTCAAATCACCCCTTTTGAAGTTACAGTCTACACGTGAATGATCAACCGTACGGTCGTGACCGTGACCTTTTAACCTAGTACCTAACGTACCTGCGGCGGACTGTATGGGAAAGTTTTATATAGTGTCGACATTTGGGGGAGTAATCCCCCATATTGGTGTGGACTTCTACTTGCATTTTTTCTCAAAGCAGTCATGTCTCTTAGGAGGCATTGAGTTTACATAGTCAGGATATTCAAACTATTCTGGGGACAAATCTGGACTTAAAGTTTACTTTGTGCTCGGTCTTCTGCCCGAATCTACAAAGAATCCAACATCGCTTCACCACTCTTTTTGTGGGAGTTTTTAGGCGAAATCTTCTAATTAGCACTCGCTCTTGAAAGGCAACTCACTACCTATCATGCAACGTTTTCTCTGCTGTTAGGCTTCTGTTTAACACTGTCTTTCGTGGGACGCATTTAAGGTTCATAGTTTTACAGGCAAAAGTAAGGAATTAGACTATCCTGCCAGCATAAGCGTGGGTTCTCCACTCATCGATGAGGCTATGTATATAGGAAACATCAGACGAGCAAATTATATTAGCCAACAAATTTCATCGAATACTCATAGTATATAGTATAAACAAGATTTGTTAAGTCCGATTAAGCCATGTATAGTCGCGGACACAATCGACATTAAATTACTTTAATTATACTATAAAAGAGTTTTGGTATTCGTCGCAAAAAGAAATTATTGGTGGAAAAATGGTTGTAAACTGCAAATGCATTTTCCAATTAATTAGAAGCCATTGGAAATGAAGGCGAATGTGACAAAACAGTGCCGCTTTTAATTAGTATAAGCATAAAGGTTGTTCAAGGCTGTTGATACTTCAGCGTCTAGGTGAGTCAAGGAAAACGCTGACGGGAAGAGGTTTCAACTCTGAACACGACCTGAGAGGATGAGAAGAGGACTGCGTCACACAGCTGGAATAAGAAAGAGTGTCTGGAATACGTCAGCACAAACTAAAAGTGGCTGGGAAGGAAAGAGGGTGACCGTTCCAGGAGATAATAGTGTCAGCCTAATAAAAACAAAATAGACCAAAAATCTTTGTCATGTGAACCGACGCCGGCTAGACGAATTGTAGTAGTCTATTCTCGTCCTTGCATGGGGACTTGGCTCTTCCGTGTAGCCCTAGGGGACTATACGGAGTTAGATGAGAGTTACTACTCGCCCCACAGACCACCTCTAGATTTGGAATTCGTAGAATGCTTGCGAGTGTCTGCTCTGTCCCAACGTGACGGTGGTGCTTATGAATTCATGTCTGTAATTAAAAAAAAATAAAAAAAAATTATTCCGCATCTCAATCTATGATACCTTTCCTACTCGCATTAAATCCGTCACTACACATGTTGTACTTAGGCGTTGGGCCGGATGCGCCATCCAGGTGTGGTGCGGTGGTGCGCATCCTTCTAACGCATTTATGTGCGGTTGCGGTGGGCGCGGTAAGCGGCTTCTTTAGGACCCTGGTGCCGGTAGTGCGATGCGGCCATAATTCGTGTGCGTACTTCTTACACTATTTGTAGCAGCAGAGACTATGTAACAGGACGGTAGTGACTTGAAAGGAGTCAATGGCACAAAAATAATGTGAGATGGTTTTTCGCATATCTATATATAGTATATGATATATAGTACTATATATATACTATATATAGTACTATATATATATAAGTATATATAATAGTCATATTATATATATATATATATATATATAATATATATATATATATTTATTAGTATATAGCTCACACTATATTACCGTATATTCTATATATATATATCGTATATATATATATTATATATATATAGTATATTTATTATATATAGTATATATAACTACTATATATATATATATATATATATATAATATATATATATATAATATAACTGATAGTTAGAGTGTTATGAATGTGGACTGGTACAATTAACTTTTCCTGTTTACATCGCCGGAAGGTGCTGAAGGGAGGCGGGTATGTTAGGGCGTATGGGTTTGTAACCTTTTATATTAGAGAAAGGTCTACTTAAATACTTTTATTTATTTTATATATATATTATATAATATATATATATATCACGTTTTACACACATATATAATATATATATATATACTATATTATATAGGTTATAATTATATTATATAGTATATATAAATTATATATAAAGTATATATTATAGTATATATATATAGTATATGTATATTATAGTAGTCTATATGATATCATCCTTTTTTTGATCATATATATGTATATGTATATATATATATTATTATCTAGGTAGAATAGATAATAATAATATAGTATTATAATATATTATATAATATATCAATAATATCAGTGTATAGTAGTATATATATATATATAGTATATATTATATATATTATATAATATATATAATATTTATATATATATATATTAGCTATATATATAGTATATCATATATATTATATATAATTATTATATATATATTTGAAACGTTTCAGACACGCATCCGGACTGTTTCGAATATCCGCACTGTTCGATGATCCGCATCCGCATTGTTCCGTATCCAGAGTTAAATAGTTAAGTAGGCTCAAATTTTTGGTATAAGCAATGAATCTCAAATGCTTAATAAATATATAGCTAGGTAAGTTTAAAATTTTGGTAGGCCAAGAACCAGAATTATATTTGCTAAATTTTAGGGAATTCAAGTATCAAAATCATACAACTAGGTATGCTCAAAATTTGGTAGATCAAGTACCAGAATTATATAGTTAGATAGGCCCAAAACCTTTGGTAGGTCAAGGAATGGAAGTATATTTGTTAAATAGGTCCAAATTTCAGAGTAATTCAAGTACCAAAATCATATAACTAGGTATGCTCAAAATTTGGTAGATCAAGTACCAGAATTATGTAGTTAGGTAGGCCCAAAATTTTGGTAGACCAAAAATACCAAATGAATAAAAATTATATATAGCGAAGTAGAGACAAAATATTGGCATGTCAAATAACCAGAATTACATAGCTAAGTAGGCAAACAGTTTTGGTAGGTCAAGCACCATATATATATATATATATATATATATAATAGTAGTATAAGATATATATTTATATAGTAGTATATAAGATATATATATATATATACTTATTATATATATTTATATATATATAGTATACTATATATTATATATAGGATCTGTGTATTGGCGCGGCATGTGTTTAGTAGGGGTGTGGGTGTGATAGTGATAGTGATTTGTATTAGTATTAGTCATTGTATATTTGATGGTGTATAGTTATGGTGATGATGGTTGTATATTTGTAGTAGGTTGTTAATGATGTATTATATGATTAGTAGTGTGAGTTTGGTTGTATGGGTATGGTTTTGTAGTTGTATGGGTGTTGTAGTTACATGTGGGGTAGGTGGGTGATGGTTGTGGTTAGTGTTTGGATATGATGAAGTTGAGAAGTGAGTTTATGTTAGTGGTAGGTGTTTTAGTATGTGTTGTTATTAATAGTATATAATATATATATAGTAATACTATATATTTATGTATTTATAATCATATAAAGGAATTTGCATCTGGACGCTATTAACTGATAGTAGATAATAAGCAAAGTGACAAATTCTTTTTTTAAATAGCGAACGAACCTGAGAATACCAACATAATAATAATGATAATAATAATAATGATAATATAATAATAAAATAAATAATAATTAATAATAATGAATAAATAATAATTAAACTAATCATAATCTAATAATAATAGTTATACCTATATATATTATATATATACTATTATATATATGATATATATATATATATATACTATATATATATATATCATTAATATATTATTATATATTACTATATAATATATTATATCATATTATATATGTTTAGTATACGTCATATACTACATAAGAAAATATGTTGGGAGAAGTCCAATGCGGGCAACCTCACAGGTGTAATTGAAAGAAGACCTTCAACGGACGATTTGAAAATGGTATACCACTGTAAAAGGTGTTCAAGACTGTTTAAGAAAATATGACAATCAAATACGACGATATATAATGAACAGGGTAGCGCAGTGATGTTGGGTTACCAGAAGAACGGCTGAACAAAGAAAAGGGTCGAGAGACGTGTAGGGAGGGGTTGGCTGTCACACACCACATAGTTATCGGTAAATTTAGGAGAAATGTTTCGTAATAAAGTAATACAGAAGTGTGCCCGTTAGGCTGTAGTACTAAGTATAAGAACGATTAACCCTGGATAACAAAATGAGAAAGTCAGGTGCAGTAAAAGAAAGGATAGTTGGGAGAATGAAATTGAACAACGAAAAAGTCGTAACTTAGGCGCACAATAGCAGGGCGTGCACCTTTTAAAGGAACGAGAAGGAGTCCATGCAGAGAAGTATGTTGAGTATAACTTCTAACGTATGGGGGATGGTGCGATCTGGTGTAGTTCTGGAGGCAGCTTATACAAAAAACCTACGCAATTCGCCCACACACCACGACCGTAGGAAACTTTCCTAGTTTGAGAAAAAATGCATAGTCATAAGGGGTTTGAGTTCGAGTATGTGTTATCTCCCGCGTAGTTTGAGGAAAACAGTAGTATGTGGGGTTGTGAAAATTGTGTGTAGTGTGTGTGTGTGTGTTGTGCTGTGTGTGTGGTTGTGTGTGTGTGTGTGTGGTGTGTGTGTTGTGTGGTGTTTTTTCCGAAGGTGTTTGTGTTTTTTTAGTTGTTTGGAAGAAATGTAAATGATTCGTACAAGTAGACAGAAAGAAGATTGATGTGAATTGAAGTCACTGAATATGGAAAAGAGACTACTATAAGACAGTATGAAGACGAGAAAGGTTGGAACTAAGAACAAAAGGTCTACTTCTTTATGTTGGACAATACTCCAGAAAATAAATCGATCAAACCGGATATCGGAGTAGGACAGGGAGCTGCACAACATTTGTTCAAGATTATGTCAAGACTGTTTGTTATGGAATAAAAATAGAGACAATTATTATGGGTAGAGCAATACGCAGAAACAACTAATCAAGCTATAACCGATTGAACTGATGACATATAAATATCACCAAGAATGGATGAATTTAGCAGAGAAAAGAGGTGATGAACGAGTCAATTTGGAGTTTGTTACAAACCAATGAATTTTTTGAAAAGATGGTCGTAAGAAGTAAAATAAGATTAATGATAAACGTCACAGATGAATTTAAATCATCAGGCTGAAGATAATAATCGAATTCATTTTGTCAGAAACCTCTGGAGGCACCAAATAAGCAATATCCTCTGTAGGCACTAAATAAGCAATATCCTTCTGTAAGGCCAGGGTTAAAACCAGAATAAGCAAACACGAAGCAAGGACAACTGTAAATTGCTCAAGACATGAAAGGCCCCTGCAATGGCAAGAAATTGATCATCAAGAATTTAACACATCCCATAACTCCCGCAAATGGTAGATATTCGCCATAGCTTTTAAGCGACGCCTTTCCGCTCCTCCCCATAATATAATATAATATTATATACATATATATATATATAGTTATATATATATATATTATATATAATATATATATATATATATATATATATGATATAATTTAGTATAGTATATATATATATATAATATAGTATATATATAGCTAAAGAAAAAAAAGAGAAACAATCAGGTGCATTTTTAACTACGTGAACAAATTTTTTTATAAACTACTATAAAATGAATTTCAATGTTGTAAAGGGGGTTTTAGGAGCGCTCACATTCTGGCTGGACTTCAATATACGCACCTATATAATATATATATATATATATATATATATATTATATATATATATAGGAGTTGATATTATATATATACTATATATATATGTATATATATATAGTATACGTAGGAGAAATATTATATATTATAGTATTATATATATATATATATAATATATCTATATATATATGGCTATATAGTCTCCATTGGACTTCTGTTTGTCCTTGATAACAACATGAATGAATAGCAAAGAAATAATTATTTAGATTTTGATAAAACAGTACACGCACGCGCATACACACATACACGCATATATGATAATAATTATATATATAATAATATATCATAGTATATATATTATATATATTAGTATATATATATATATATATATAGCTTACTATTATATATAAATTATATAATATTATATATATTATATGTTATATATATATATTAATATATATATATATATATATATATATTATATATATATATTCTATTAAAGTGTTAAGATGATTTAATATTTAATGAAATTTTTTGGCCTGTATGACGATGACTGATTAGAAGCGAAATTGTCACAAGGACGATGACGAGTGACTAGATGATCCGAGTGACGATGATTGAAAAAAACTTTTGTTTTAAAATTGTCTTTCTTCTCATCTTCTCGTCGTCATTCTCACCTCTCTCTCGACTCATCGGTAATCGTCATGTCGATGTCGCTTCTTCGACCTCGGTCTACTCTACTTCGGTCTGCTCTCCTGCCGTATATGACATCCGCACGTGAGTGGATACTTGTTCATGGAGCTCTTTCTGGATTATTAGTCTTTCTGCCTCCATAGAGGCTACTCCGTTACTGGCTGTACTTGTTGTCTCCCCCTGTTTCATCTCTGTATCTTGTCGTTGTGCTATTTTTAATTTCTTTCGCATCTTTCTTGCTCATACCATGCTGCTCATTCTTAGCTTACTCTTGTCCTCTTCTTGGCTTTTTATTTTCACTCATGGGGTTTGTGTCTCGGCATTTAGTTGTATGCGCTTGGGATAACTTTCTTTGCCTGTTTAGTTGCTACTCTTGTTTCAGTTCTCATCTTACGTCTGCATTCCTGCACCTTCTAGTACTCTCGGCCCTCATCTGCCCCCCCCCCCCCCGCCCCCATCGTCCCCCCCCCCCCCCCGTTTCTCTTCTTCTCTAATATATATATACTAGTATATTTATAGTATATAGTATATTATATATATATATCATATAGTATATAGGTTCTAGTTATATAAGTATATATAGTATATAGTATATATTATATAATATAATTATATAGTATATATATTGTATAGTCAGTAGGACATCCGCATTTGCGGTACATCCGCATCCGCATTTGAAGAACCATTTGAAGAAATTACCGAAAAATATCAGCGGCTCTGCAGACTTGTATGCCAGATGGATTACCATTAATACTCACAGCTGAAGGGAGGAACATTGTTGAAAGATGCTTCAGAATGAAAACTGGATGAACGGTTTAAATAAGAATGAAAGATGTAAAATTAAACTAGGGCTAAAAAAACGCTTTGAGTTTTCTGTGGAAATATAATGACCTTCATACTATTGACACTTACTTAGATCCCCGTTATACAGGCAATAAAGTTTGTAACACAAGTAATTCAACGTGGACAATAATGACCACTCAAATTTTATGTATATCACTCACCATATCTGACCAATAAATACATTAAATAAAATCCTGAGCTAACTATTTATTACATTGGGATATGAGTCATCACTCGCAGTGACTCGGCGACTTACTGATTTGAGTCACGAGTCACTGAAAGCAGGAGAGTCGTGTGTTGAGATCACTGTAGCCTAGCAAGCAAGCATTGCAATTCTTCAGGGAATTGTTTATTATTTTGGGATAACTCATATGCAGTCTTACCTTTTCGTTTCGGTAAGAATCCTTCTTAACCCCTAATTGACCGATGTAAGAAAAATAACTTGAGAGTAATTAACTTTGCTCTAACTGGACGAAAGAAATTTTGATTTTCATAATATACATTTAAATTTGTACCGATATAACCGATGAGTACTATTCGTAAGAAATGAAAGTATTGTGAGAATTTATACTTCCTTTTATCCCCCCTATAGATCACTCAATCTTACGTCCGTTTGCCTCCTCTTAACGCAAGGCAAAGTTATCTGCGGCTAGTTTATCCTTTGCAAGAAGAAGAATAGTCAATAAGATAATAATGAAGAAACAATGGATGTTATGACGAGGAACACAAGCTTCAGTAGATACTCATATCAGAAGCTGTGGTTAGTGGTTAGTGTTGTCAAGTATAGAAGGACAGAATGAAAACTGCTAAATATTTTAAAAAATATATGAAGAATAAAACAAGACATTTACTATTGTGGCTAAAAGAGGTGTTGAAGAATAATAATTCATAACGAAGATGAATTAACCATGATAAAAAGAGCCAACGATATTAGCTGTGAAGAGTCGTTTAGGGCCACAAAGACAATTATTTGGGTCATATCACGAATGCTATTTAAATGAATGCTATTTAAATGAATGAGATACTAGCTATTTAAATATAAAATATATTTTTTAAATATTAACAATAATAATATTATTATTAGGAAAAGGATCTGCAAGTCCCCATCCTGAGACTTCATCATCTTGGTGGTGTGTGTGTGTTGATGAGGTGAATGTTTATTCCTACATTATTATTATTATTATTATTATTATTATTATTATTATTATTATTATTATTATTATTATTATTATTATTATTATTATTATTATTATTATTATTATTATTATTATTATTATTATTATTATTTGCAAAGTCGCAATGGTAGAAGGGTTAACAGCAATAAATTTAAAAGCACAACCAGTAGTAGGGTGAATAAGAGTAAAAGTAGTATATACAATAATAGTATAGCAGAATCAACAGCAGTTAAGATGATAGTAATGAAAATAGTAGTAGTAGTAGTAGTAGTAGTAGTAGTAGTAGTAGTAGTAGTAGTAGTAGTAGTAGTAGTAGTGACAAACGGATTACTAGTTGCATTAATAATAACAGAAGTACTAATTCACTCTAGCTCAGGTATACTTATGTGTACATTTGCTTGTGTGAATCTAAAGTGTGTATCTGTGTGTACATTTACTTGTGTGAATCTAACGGATTACTAGT
>JABUQX010001375.1:22500-30000 GCA_015478945.1 Trachelipus rathkii
AATTGAGTTTTTTAATTATTATTATTTCATTCGATCAATTATTAGGAAATATGCTGTAGTGTCATTAAAAGAGAGGATGTACAACTGATATAAAAACACTCATGGCAACCCCGCGAAGCTCACGAGACGCTCAGCGGACGCTCAATCAACATTCAAGGGAAGCTTACGGAACACTTATGAGACATTTACAGAACAATTAATAGATATTCACATATAGACATAACTTAAGGAACACTCATATGACAATAACTCTTGAGCACAGAACTCAATTGTTGCTCATGGAAACCATCATATAACTCTCCGGAAGCTATGAGAACTCATTTGATGCTCTTTGGAAACTCATATGACCTCGCTCGTGAAGCTTACAGAAACTCCTTTTATGTACTCATGGAACACATCTATATGAAAACTCTCCGGAAGCTCACAAAGAAACTCATTTTGATGCTCTAAATGGAACACTTCATGGAAACTATGCGATTTATATACATTCACTGAAAGGCCAAGAAACAAGAATTCCTTTAAAAGCGCGGAACAGTTACAGGAAGTACTCCGAACACACTGGAAATTCGCAAAGTAATCAATGGTGGCATTTTATTGCACTTATAAGATCTTCGCAGGACAAAAACAAAATAATTTTTTTGGTGCTAGCGTGTGCCTGTGAGTGTGTGTGTGTGTATGCTTGATTGTGTTCTTCTTTGCGGGTGTGTGTGTGTGGTGTGGTGTTGTGTGTGTGTGTGGTGTTGTGTGTGTGTGTGTGTGTGCCTTGGTGCGTATTTGCGCGTGTGTGTGTGTGTGTTGGTTGTGTGGTGTGCGTGTTGTGTGTGTGTGTGTGTGTGTGTGGTGTGTGTGTGCTTTGTGTTTCTTTGTGTGCGTGTGTATGTGTGCTTGTGTCATTTCTTTGCGGGTGTATGTGTTGTGTGTGTTTGTGTGTGAAACCATTCTTTTCATTGGGTGTTTTGATTCTGCGTTCCAAAATTCGATTAGAGTAAGGATTACGACTTCCTTACAAAGCTTTTATAAAAAATCGTAGGCGGGAACCTTTTTGATAAATTAAGTAAATTGTTGTTTTTAATAATAAATAATTAAAACCTCTTGTCTTTTAGACAATAGAATAATTTCTTCACAATGTAACGATTTATATATATATATATAATTATAAGTATATTATATATATATATATATATAATATTATATAATAAATTATATATATATATATAATATTAATATATTATATGTTAAATATATATAATAATATATTTATATATATATTAGTATAATATATATATATTATTAATAAAATATAGTATATTTTATATATATTATATTATAAATTATTTATTTAAATAATATAATTTTTATATATATACAATATATTAAATATATATATCGTCACTATATATATATATTATATATACTATATAATATTAAATCGTATATATATAATATATATTTTATAGTCATACTTCTCTCCCGTCTAATCTCCATCCTCCGTTCTCTCTTCCTCTCCCTCCTTCTCCTCAGCTCTCTCGCTCTCCTCCTCTCCTCTCTCTCCTCTCCTCTCTCTTACTATTATTTACGATTTTAAAAAATCATTCACTACCTATATATTACCCTATATTATATTTAAAATATATATATATATATTATACTATCATATATATATCTATTATACTACCCCCCCTCACTACTACTCATTTCTTCCAACTCAATCGTGCGGAAACACTTATTATATATACTATACTTTTATATATAAATATATAATACAGAGAATTCAGATTGGTATTCTTATTTCTTCGTATCTATCTTTCCTTTGTGATCTTAGGCGTGCTTCACTTCTAGTTACTGTCTGTTGTTTATTATGTATTAGTATGATAAATTATTCGATACTGGAAGGTTGTATGAACTTTATAATTTGATAGTTTTCTTGTGTAATCTTTGAGTACAGATAAACGATGTTTTTTCAGAATGATAACAAAAATTAAGTTAATTAAAAAAATTGCACTGAGTAATTTTTAACCAAAAAACGTAACTATAATTTTTGAAACATATTTTTAATTTACATTATTTACTTCATTCTATTGGTTATTATTAATTATTGAATAGGAAACCTACCACCACGTCATGACTGTTGAGTTTTGTATTATTTCATTGTATTATTATTATTGAAGCAGGAACGCAATTTTAAAATTTATTTTTTCTCTTTCATAAGTTGCAAAAAACATTTACAGTGATCTTAAAAGAATTTTCAAGTAATGTGTTACTCCAAGTTAAATCATCTAAAGTTCATGTTAATCATGTATAAAGTGTTCTGTTGCCAAAAATTATATTAACAGGTTTTAAATAACAACATCTCTAACACACATTAAATACAAAACAGAATCAAAATTTCTTTTTCGAATTTTAAAATTAAACTATAGTTTAGCTCAGTATTAAAAGCGGTATCAGTATATCATTCTGTCATCAATATGAAAACATTTCATACTTTAGAATTTCTTAGGGTGATCTGTAATAGTAGCCACATATTTATTACTTAATTTAGATATAATCTGACATTTTTTTTTTGTTTGTATAATATACAACTTGCTTAATGGTCCTTAGTACTGTGTATGCTTAGATTTTTTTGAATGGAATAAGATCATTGTTACGTCTATTGTGCTGACGTTATAATTAAAAGATCTTTTGAAACAAGTCCACGGTGGAATCCTATCGCTTTCGCTTTCTTCGTCCGTCTATTTCCGACAAATCTTTCCATAAACTCTCAGAGGTGAATATAATCATAACTATGAAGGGAGGAGGCAAGAGAGAGAAGTAAAGAGAAGAGCAAACCTCTAGCAACCTAGCTCTTTCCCGTTTATATATCATACATACCTATTATTACGTCCTCTAGTATCTATACTATATATATATTATTTATTATATAGTCCTATATCCAGTAAACTATCGATATTATATTAGTATGACCTTATTATTGTGACCTATTATACTATAATATTATATATATACTGTATACTCATTACTACTACTACTTGCGCACTATTCAACCCGGCGAGTGAGTAGGCCGCTCCGTTTATGCGGCGCCTACTAGCCAGGCTGTTACCCATAGTATTATATATATACCCTTCGTTCAGTCACTTATATACTCGCCCGTTTGGTACGTGTAGGGGACTGCTTCACCCCTTGTATATCTTACGTTATTGAGCTTATTACCTGTTATTATATATCCTTCCTCAGCTCCCCGTTTACCTTCGTCTTAGTGTCAATGCGTAATGTTATGGGTAGTTTGGTTAATTGGGCTGTATTCGGTCTACTTGTTAATTGGTATTGCTTATGGTTTATGTTATCGTATGATATGTTCTGTATGTATGTATTGTCTTTGCTATTTGCTTGTATTCTTATCGTATGTTATTCTGTCTTTATGTCATTGTTGTTACCTTGTCTTCTTCTTATTGCTATCGTATTGACCTTTCTTGCACTTCTTACTTTATCGTTGCTATAACTTTCTATTATCATTATCATTTACTTCTTTATTACTTATTCTTTATGTTATTCTATTCTTATCTCTACCTTACTCATTCTCCTTCTCCTTATACTCCATTCTACTTATCTTCACCTATTCTTTCTTCCTTCTCCTTACATCGTACTTCTGCCTTCTCCTTCTTGCTTCATTCTTCTTCTATTTATTTTAATCTTAACTTTCCTTCTTCTTCTTTACTTTTTATACTGCTATTTTATTCTTATTATCTTCTTCTTATCTTTCTTCTTCTTATTATACATCTGCTACATCTCTATTAGTTAACATGACCTGCTACTACTTGCTTCCGTGGTGGGCTACCCCAGATTTGATTTTTCACCTCTGGCTTACTTATCTCTTCATTATCTTATGAGTAGCTTTATTTATATCTATACTATTCTTCATATTATCTAGTATTCAAATAATTCTTATTCAAGATTTACTATTTTCTATGTTACTTTATACTTCTCTCTTATATCTATATACTTGCTTATCTTCATATATACTTATTTTTACTATATCTTCATTACTTATTTTTAGGTTTACATCTTCTGTTATCCTCTGTTTATTATGCCAACTCTATAACTATCATTTCATCTGCATATGTAATGAGAGAAATTGTTTATGGAATGATACTGTAATCTTTCGAATTATTTGAATTTCGATAGATAAAATTAATATCAAATAAGCATGTTTTTATTTGTGATTTTAATTTTTTACTTTATCTTTCCTTTTTTCATCGCCTATGAGACAGTTTTGGCCCTCATCGTCTTGTAACATGTGAGCATATAATTTTCCATATATTAATTCTTTTACTCCTAATGTTATTGTATTTCGGAGGGTAATCTCACGCTAAAGCATATGATTGCTTTGATCCACTGGTGATGAACACAGACGATTATTTGAGGATTTTTTAATCCTTCTAATCTTCTGGTAATGCCACTGGCCACAGAATAAAAAAATAGAGAGATCAATATTATGAGGCGGTGGGATTTTCAATCTCCTTATTAGGTCATATTTGATGAGTTATTTTTTTTAGAATCTTGTATAACATATATTTGGGAGTAATATTCTTTTCGAATGTGCTAGCTAAATTATGCTGTCCCCTTCCGGCCTCCCATAAAGCTAACAAAATCCTTGCCTAATGTCTTCACAGAGGCAGGTCCCAAGTCATTATTTTATATACCCCTAACCCCAGATTTAAGGAGCTACAGGATGGGAACATCAGCTAGAGGAGATGCATGTTTATTAATACTATTAACCTATTTTACGTTTTTTCTCTATTTGGTTATATAAGATTCTGGTGCACCCGCTTGAAGGCAGTTCCTCGACAAGTAAGATAAAGCATATTTTAGAGTGATATCTCAAATTGATCTTTATTTTGTTCCCTCATCTTCCTCCCAGTAGAAAGTTAAACCTAGGCCAAAATCATTTTTATTTTACTTAATTTTGAATGTTGAAATACATGTAAAATTTTTGTGCGAAACGTAGATTTTTGTGGGTTTCCCAAGTGCATAATGCTGTGACCAGCAACAGTTTTAGGTATCCCACACCATAATTTATCTCATTCCAACACAACTCGCCTACACATTTTAGAGTTCCTTCGCAGACTGTGCTAACCCACAGACTACGCCTTATAATTACCGCCTTTCTAGCAATTTCTGGTACTGGCCCCTCCTTCAGAGGACCGATGTTAATTGCCTTGTTTTGCTCCACATATTTTGATACCTACTTAAATAGTACCTATCCATAATCTTCTCATCATCGTCCACGGCACATCTACTGTTATATACCTAGGTAGAATTTAAAGGCTTTACTGAGTACGTACTATATATAAGGAATATCACCTGTTCTTAAATATAAGGTACTTTATACCAGCTTGTCAGTCCATAATACGGCCCCCATACTGATACTCACTAAACTAAGGCGTACTATTTGAGTTTCAGTGACTATATATTATGTCAAGCCTTATCTCCACCCTCCTCATTGAATCGAATATTGACTCTGCACTACTCATGTGCAATATCCATGCCATACTACATCTACGTTGTGACACATACAACCCATTAACTAACACATAGACTCCTACCCTATCAAGCCATATAGAGAATCTCCGGTGCCAGATTATCTTTGAATATTAATGGTGACACTTTGTGTTGTGCCTACCTTCTCTCTTCCTCACAAACACCTTACACTAACAAAGATTTTGAGTTTTTAGAGCATAATGAAATGAGGTTTATATCATTTTAAAATTTGTACGGGGCAATAGTACATGCGCAACGTAGTCACTAATGGAACCACCAATATAAAATTTCTTGGTTATCACACACACACCAGCGTATTATTTTGACTTCCATCAACTCATCATATTATTCTTATATATTTATCATTTGTCGGATGAACTTATATAATACATATATTACTTTATCTAATATACCGTTCAATTACTTTAATTAAATTACTCACTGAAATCTCTTCGGAGTATATCTTTATATATCTATTTTCTTAGGATCTTTATTGAAACATTATTTATATCTATCCTTATCTTATATATTCGTTACTATTGATATTATTACTATTATATATTATATATATTATATATTATAATAATATAAGATATAGTATATTATGAAGTATTTTATCTTGGTTAGTTGTCTCCATATATCTAATTAATATTTTATTTAATTAAGTATAATACCCCAATGACTTCACTACTAGATCCTATTCACACAAAGTAAATGCAATACACTTAACTATTTTAAATGAAAATTATAAAACCTGCTTATTACATAACATAACTACGAAATAGTGTAGACGACTAAAGCCCGTTCGACGGTGAAAAACCTAATTTGGACTACTCCATATTCTCCCGAATTGTAATAAATAGAAAGAGCAACCGCAAATCGGCCCCCTAAAAGCTACCTAATGTTATAATTCAATTCAGCTTGTTGCAAGGGATCGACGCATCAGCTCCAGAACCATTTCCCATCGCCATGGTGTGTCTCATAGGACCGTATTGAACGTACTGCGAGGTGAGGGTATATACTCCTATCATTTATAACAATAGTGATCACGAAAGGATTTGAGCATTGGTGTTTGAGAGCGAGTCAAAATTAAATCTGTTAATTAATGACCACACGAAAGTTTTATCTAGGAGCAATAGAATTATTTCATCTGCTCCACAATTATTTTTCATGTGTTTTAAGAGTACCATGGCTTTCTTTGCTTAGTCTTTAACATGTTTAGCGCGCAGATTTAAAGTTGATCTTTCATTAAAATATAATACAGAATTTTTTTTGTAAAGTTGTGCATTTGATTTTCTTCCCATGCATAGATACTTGAAATGAATCAGTTAGAGAAAGTCTTATGAGATGTCATTATAAACTTTGTTACCTCAAAAATCTTAAGTCCAAGGTTTCTGACAATTTCACTAGGGAATATAATGCTTTCTGAATTCTTTGAACCACTTCACGAAGTTTTGGATCAGAAAACCAATGTGCTCAGTCGATTTTACAGAGTTTGAAAATATTGTTTCTGTGGAGGACATTCTATAAACGGATGATATATCAGCATTGAAAATAAATACTACGGATACTATCTTGAGGAACACACAACTTCGATTGACAAAACTCTGATGTAGTTTTGAGATATATTCTCTAATTTCCTCATGAAAAGGGTTAAAGAGGGGAAGCTATTTTAATTAATTTATGCAATACTATGTTAGATATAATATTTCAGCATTAAATTGTATGTAAACAATATTTTATTATACCACTTCAGTAATATATTATTCGCATTTTCTTATTTTGATTTAAAAATTAAAATATTATTATTATATTATTTAAAATTATTATTATTATTATATTATTATTATTATTATTATTATTATTATTATTATTATTATTATTATTATTATTATTATTATTATTATTATTATTATTATTATTATTATTATTATTATTATTATTTAAAGAATATCTGGTACAATA
>JABUQX010001375.1:35000-37500 GCA_015478945.1 Trachelipus rathkii
AAAAAATTTATCGGTTAGCCACTTACCGAAAAGAAATATTATTTAATTTCTTAATTTGAAACTTTGGTAGATAAACTGAAGTTCTTTAATGTAAGAAAGTTCTCCAATACGCATTTATTTTGTTTTTGTTGTTTTTTATTGCAGTTTTCAAATTCACTTTGTATCAAGTTTAACCTTTTAATTGCTGAATAATTCGGCATTGCTTTAAGCGCTCATTCCAATGCGTCACGCAATATATATATATTAAATATATATATATATATATATATATATATATTATATATATAATATATATATATATATATATATATATATATATATATATTATAGTATATATTATATATATATATATGTATTATAATATATTATATATTATATACTAATATATATATATATATATAGATTATTATAATATATATATATATAACTATATATAATATATATAAGTAGTAGTGTTTTATCAATAATATAAATTGTCTGAGCAATATGATATATATTATATAATATATATCATTCTATAATATAGTATTATTTATAATACTTGAATACACAAGTGAAGTGATTATTTTCCATACTCAGCGGTAACTATTTATTTTCGTGTGTCAAATTTACTCTACGATTGCTTGAAACGTATATATTAAAACAATAATTATAGTCGGAACGTCAGGTACCTCACTGAATAAGAAAGTGGTCATCAATACTATCAAATGCAATTTATTCTAATATAATATTACATTAAAAAAGTTAAATATAGTACTGATACATGGGTTAAATATTAACTCATAATATAGTTTTTTTAGTGCATTATTGTTCCAAGTTAAATTATATTCATTACAATCACATTAAACCTCACACTATATCAAATATTAGGTGAATAGTGAGTTGTGACATCGCTAAACTATTTAACGCTTTAACACTGTAAATCTACCATATATTTATATCTCCATATAAAAGATATAATATATATTATTATATATATATAACAGTATTCATAAAAATAACTATAGGTAAATGTTGAGTTATTTAAATATATAAGTAATATTTAGATTTTATGAAGGAAAATTTCATAGCAATTTTTCAGAAAGAAGTCTTGAATATTATTCAAATTTATTTATTTATTAATTTATTTATTCTACGAAGGATAAAAAAAATGACTTCTACCAACTCAATAATAATTTATGTATATAAAATAATTACATATTTTAAAGTACATATAACAGAAGTTTTTAATAAAGTTATATTTAGTTCTCTCTCCCTGATGACCTGTTCTCCGAACAGGTAAGACAGATATAGCACTGACATACACATTGACCATATACAGACTGGACAGCCATCTTTATAATAGTGAACAGGATCTGACATTGACAGAAAATAGGCACCATAAAAACATCAAGTAATTTTCAACAAAAAATAAAGTTTGCAATTTAAACAATAATAAAACTGAATTTCTCTCAATTACAAAATCTTTTCATATTTTCATATATTCTCACATTTAATAATTAATAATAAATAATATAATATAATAATAATTAATAATAATAATATATAATAATTATAATAATTAATATATAATAATAATTATATAATAATAAAATAATATATTTAAATAATATATAAATTAATAATAATATAATAAATAAATATTAGATCTAGAAGTATAGCAAAACTGTAACTAAATGTGTTTATAATTATATTCATTAAATCTGAAAATTGTTTATAAAAAAAGTTTTGATTTCACTCATCTTGAGTGTTACCAGAATCAGATCACACATATAATTATATCAATATTACGAGCATAATATATTTGATACATATCAATAATTAAATTATATAATATTAATATATAATATATATAATATTAATTAATATAATATATTACATATAACCAATTTATTTGTTTCCAATATCTTATACAAAGTAGCTTCTCGAAAGATAATATATAATATATAATATATTATAATATATATATTATATATATATTATATATATATATATATATAGTATATATAATATATATATTAATATATATTATAATATATATAATTATAATTAAATAATTATATATTAAATTAATAAATTAAATAATAATAAATAATATAATTTAATTAATTACATAAACATAAATTTAAAATGAAAGCCTAATAAAAAATAAAACTATAATTTATAATGAAATAAATATCAAAATGTATAAAATAATTAATAATAATAATAATATATATATAATTATATATAAATTTATATAAATTAATATAATATTAAAGTTTACTGTTATTTGATTAGATTAACTAACTAAATCTTTTCTTCTGAAATTCATTTAGTTTCCTTAATTATTATAAATCTTATGAGAGTAAATAATTTTTATTACAATACATAATATTTATTATTTATATTAGATTCCTGACGGTTTTCGTCCGTATAAACCTCGATTAATATATATATAGTATCATTATATAATATATATATATATTTCATAGAGTATTTAATTCTACAATAGAAAATG
>JABUQX010001375.1:42500-57500 GCA_015478945.1 Trachelipus rathkii
TGGTTAAGGAATAGGATTCGAGAAAGGTTAATCATTATAGCCATTAATTCTGCAGTAAAAATTGAAGCATGAGGGGGAAAGAGTATGGGAGAGTCCCCTGTTTTAGAACCATCAGTAAACACTGGAGTAAATTCACCGTGAACTGCGGAATGATACAGGAATGATGCCTTTAACAAGCAAGCAGGGTGGCTAGATTTTGAAAGAGAGGTTAGGACCAAGCAAATGGTGGGAACAGCCAAGGTGTATACCCTTCGTCACAAGAGAAAGGCAGCACCTTTTTGCAAACGGATGTTGAAGAAATTAAGGATGTTTTAAACATTGTTAGTAAATGGCCAGTAATTAGGATTCTGAGGTATCTCCCGCAGAATAGGTGTCAGAGCAGAGAGTATTGGAGTTTGAAAAGGAAGATAACTTGTGCACATGATGTATTCCCTTCGAAGAGAAAGTGTCATCACATTGGATTCAACTTCAAGGTTTACTCGGGGAGAAGATCTGAAGGCTCCAGTGGAGATACGGATCGCCTCGTTTTGGATAGGATCCAACAGGTGTAGTAGAGTTTGGGAGTCCTGATCGACCATATGCTACACAGCCATAGTCCAACATAGTCGGATTAAGGGGATATAGAGGAGCAAAACGAACTTGCGATCAGCACTCCAAGATTTTGAGGCGATATGACGTAGTAGGTTAAGCACGCGATGACAAGTCGTTTTCAGGAGTTTGATATGCGGTACTTAAGTGGTCATCTAGAATGAGTCCTAGAAATTTGACCTGGGAAGTTACAGGAATGGGCGAACCAGTAATTGGCAGTAATGAAGAGGTGATGGTGAATGTGTATGGGTTTGATGGTGCAAGGAATAGGTATTTTGGGGATGAGGTCATTAGTAAGGGGGAGGTAATGGGTAGAGTGAGAAAGTTGAAGAATGCTAAATCTGCAGGTATAGATGAAATTACTGGTGAAATGATCAAGAACGGAGGCGAGATGGTGATTGATTGGATTTGGAAGTTGTGTAACAAAGTGTTTATGGAGGGTATCGTTCCAAGGAATTGGAGGAGAGCAGTAACAGTACCCTTATATTAGGGTAACCGTAGGATCGAAATATAGGGGAATTAGTTTATCGTGTTGTAGGGAAGATGTATGCTGGTATTTTGGTCGAAAGAGTGCGTCGAGTGACTGAAGGACTGATTGGTGAAGAACAAGGTGAGTTTAGAAGCGGTAGGGGATGTGTGGATCGAATCTTTACATTGAAAGAAATGATTGAGAAAATGAGAGAAGAAGAAATTGTATTTAGGTTTTATGGATTTGTAACAGGCGTATGATAGGACTAAGGGGATGATCCAATATTTTGCTCGGGCGTAGCCTAATTTTACGCCCCCCCCTAAAAATGGACATAAAATTCGGAATTTTCAGCCGATTTTGACTATATAAACACCAAAATGTAGTTTTTTTTTTCTCTAAAACGTTGTTTTCGGTGTTTTTCTGTGACTGTAGTCATTCTTTCAGAATTTTCAATTTTTTAAAATCCATGTTTTTGACTATTTTCATATCAACTTTCAGATTTTTTTGCGAAATGACTTCAAACTTGAAATATGCATGGATGGGTCCATTACCTACAATAATTAAGTAGAACATTTTCGAATTTTTTAGTTTTGTGCTCAGCGTTGTCCAATTTCCAAGCCCTTTTTTTTTTAAATTTGAAAAGTGAAAAATTGACATATTTTTTTTCTACTCATCCGATCAACATCAAATTTTTAGGGATTGTATAGTCGGGCAAGATGCATCTTTTTTACTTAGATAATTTCTTTGTATATGCAATAGGTTTGAATTTGTTCTTGGAACAAATTTTAAAAAAAAATATTTTTTGAAAATTTTTTAAAAATTTTCTATTGAGTATACAAAAAAATTATCTTTTTCAGTTTTTCAACTAATAAATCCTTAAAAACGTCGTCTGGTAAACATATAAGGTTCATTTTTTTATTTCGCCAAGATTAAGGGGGGGCAAGTGCCCCCCCCCCCTGCCTACGCCCATGATTATGATGTTTGCTTAATAAATAAGTAAGTAAAATAAATATACTAATGATAAAATATGTAACAACTATGATGCTAAAAATACATAAACAGATCCGTTTTAAGACAGTGGACACATAAAACAATAAATAAAAAAAAAATACTTAACAGACTAGCCATGAATGAACTGTAAAGTATGCTAGCCTCTTTTTCTGCAGTTCATTTTATTCCTTGTCCTCCTCCTCTTCATCCTCACCCTCTCCTGTAATATCTCCTTTTTCCTGCTTCTCTTTTTTTCATGGAACTTAATCTACCTAAGTTCAGAATCACAGACCAGTAATTATGAAAAATTTGATAATTTAAAAATTAAGGATTAATGATTTATTAATAATTATTTCGAGTTGGTTTAGATATTAATAATCAAAAAAGGTTCAATATGATACTTAAATGTTTGATAAAGACCAATAATTTTTTTTTTTAATTCTAAGGTTAATATTTATTGATATGTATTAATTAATTCTTAATAAATAAACATAATTTGGATAATTTTCCTACTCAAGGATGACTTGGGAGTCATAGATGGTCAGCATGGGAGATATTCCACCTAGTCTATCCCGCTTACCGCCTCTACGTAAAAGCACGGTCTCCGTCTTAGTAACTGAGGAAGGAAAACCTCGTGAATCACACTATGAAGTTAACCCATTGCAGCTGTCGTTTCAAGCATGAAAGATTTACTCCAGATACATACAACGAAAAATAGTCATATAGGGAGAAAGCACCGAACTGATAGTAAGATGCTTGCAATTACATCACTGAAATCGACTGCAAAAAGCAGGACGCTGAGAACACTTCCCTGAGGCACGCCCTCGACCATGTCAAAATGACGAGATAGGGTGGTGCTACAGCGAACCCAGAAAGACCAACCCGATATGAGACTGAAGGAAGGAAGAAGGGGAGCTGTCCCCTGAGGTTCAGCGAGTGTAAGCTGTGGAGAACTCCCATTTTCCATGTGGAATCGTAAGTCTTCTTGAGGTCAAAGAAAATAGCCAGGATCATTTTATTATTAGAGAAAATCTCAAGGGTGTCGTCGTCCAACCGGAGAAGAGGTTCCTGTGGACTCTCTAACGTTGGGAGAAGACAATTACCTACCATCTTCTTTATCTGCTTACAGGTGTGACATGTTAGAGAAATGGGATACTGATTGTCTGCGATTGTCAGCCAAACTAACCAGATTCGATTAAATAAGGAGGAAAAACGCTGATGCAGAGGCAAGAAGATGACATATAATTTGGTACGAGATACCCTCAGGAACAAGTGCTCCATCCTTGCAAAGGCGTAAGGCCCTCTAAAAAAAATCATCCTTCGTGAACAATCGATTGTATGAAGGTTCTTCTCCAGGAGGGACGGACAAGCAAAGGGGCTGTGTGTGACCTCGGATCATTCGGAAAGGTTCTCGGTGCCGAGAATCACTGCAGCTAGTAGCAAAATTGGCATCTCAACTCATCAGCAAATATTCTCGGGGCGAAATCGATGTAACACGGTCGAGGGCCATAGCTGATGATCGCTGGAGGCCCCTTTAGTGCTTGCGAGAAATTGTTACGCACAAGTCCATATACTGAAGACAATGGCGTAGAAGAGTTGACCGTGGAAACGTAAATTCTAAAATACGGTTCCTAGTCCTGTTTATACAACTAGACCGAGCAGCAGAAGCAGCTTTAAAGAGGATCAAATTACTGTGCAGGTGTACTCTCGTATGATCTATAAAGTTTACGCTTTGCGCGGTTAGCCCGAGCGCAATCTGCGTTCCACCACAGTTTAGCAGAACGACGACAAGCAGAAGAGTGAGGGATATGGGTTTTTGCAGCCTCCAGAACATCCGCAATTAAGGGAAGGAAAGACGTCGGTGGCATGGAGACACGGAACATAAGTTTCCCCTCAGAAGGAGCACCAATCAGCACGGTCATTAAAAGCCAGCTGGTATAGGGCGTTTGTGGATAGTTATGACAATAAGATGTAGTGAATATTGGGTAATGTTAACTTCCACAAAGGTAAGGTGACCTGTCTCACCAGAATCTATCAATGTTCGATAGAGAGCATAATGTCAATAGAAGAGGAAGTACGAGCGTCAAAACGTTCGAACGTTGGTAAGCCTGAAATCCCAAAGAGAAGCTCTGTAAAATACCCAGCAGCTAATCAGCATTTCGTGACGAAACGGTCACCTCACAATGGGTGGAGAACATTGAAACTTCCTAAAACCAAAGGGTAGAGGGAGGTTTCGAAATTGTCCTAAAAGGCCCTCCTCCGTGAAACTGTACCTAGGGGAAAGGTATACAGAGCACAACGTAAACGGGAAGTCGAGGTGAACATCAGCAGCTACCGCGTGTAATAGAGTTGGAATGGGGATATGGGTAAACATGACCGATTCGTGGAACAGAATCGCCACACTACCCCTATCATTAGCGTCATGATTTTGGGAAGCGAGAAGGAAACTGTATTTGGATGGTTGCATAAAAGCACGGTTACATAGTTGGCTTTTGAAGTATGCATTTCAATAAGTCAACCCAATTTTTCGAAGTTTTGGTAGTAATCAAGGCAGTTCGATTGAAGAAACTTAGTAATTGAAGAAAGACGATGAAGTGGTCAGTCCGAAGTGCGGGCGTCAGCAGCTTGCTTTTTACAAGTATACGAGTCAAGTTGTGTTTCATTTGATGTCCCATGTGGTGGCACCTTATAGCCCGGGGGAAGAGGAAGGTCATGGAGAATTGACACTGTAGGGTTACTCCAAGGTAGAGAATGGTTGTTCTCTCCCGCTGTGGGAGAGAGCCCGTCAAAGATACGGGCCAAATTATCTTCCACATCAGTGTGCCTTGAGCCTAACGTTGAAGGTGTAGACACTAGCGCCAGGGGGTGAGAAGTCCGACTCTCAACGGGGGAAATAGTGGAACCCCCAGCATTGTCCCAGACAGGCGTGGATGTCAAAGGTGCGTCACGCCACTGAAGACTAGTTTTGCATTGAGGAGTGCCAACAGGGGTGTCGGGAGGAAGAACCGTACAAGAATTAATTGAGAGGCCTGAAGCACATTCTCACGGGGTTTAGCGTCCTGCGGAGTCTACCAGATAAGGACAACAGAGCTGAATCAGAGGTGAAAACACAAGCCTTAGGATATCAATACCTTTTCTTATTACCATTATGTTGAATCCTAAGGTGGTAACGATACTGGGAGCTTCTTTAGATTTTCCAGAAGACTTTCTTGACTACACATATCGATTCTACTACTATCGAGAGACATCGATTTTCCACATTCTTCTGATTTGCTGTTTTAATCATTGGTATTATAATTCTTTTTCTAAACTACTAAGTTGTTGTCCAATGGAACCCCCACCCCTATTGTAAAACATTCCTGCTCCCTCTTATCCTTCACCATAATGTCAGGTCTGTTATGGGCGAGTTATATCGGTTGGGATGACACAATCGTACAATAACAGCACTTCTTCATTTTCCTCTATTTCAAGGGAATTATGCTTCCAATAACTTGTCACATCTAATCTAGCATTTTATTCTTCTCTCTCTCTCTTCATATTACATTCATAGCTGCACTCAGAGCATAAATTTAAATAATTTAACTTTTTTCATTTATGCTTAAGCATGTAAACTGTTAAGTTTACTTTGTATTTACATTCATAGCTACACTCAGAACATTTAAATAACTTTTTTTTTTAATTTCTCTCCTTGGGAGGTATTAATCCCTCATCTTGGTCTAAACCTTAGACCTAAGGATAAAGGATTTTCTGTTCACCCCCAGCACCCCTGAACCTGGGCCTGAAGTGCGTAGAATGGCACCCCATATTTCAGCGGAGTCCACACAGGGACAACTCATCATCCACGCAGCGTCACCCGAATTCTCATACCGCTCATCACTATCCGGTCATCCCGAGCTGTTCGTATTCCTCGCCCGAGACGCCGACCAGTCGGAACTAGTCTTGTTTTAAACCAGACCAACAGCGTATGCGAATCAGCTTGACGTACGGGGAATCGAACCTTCATTGGTTGGGAGACTAGCATGAGAGACGGAAGAGAAGTATTTCGGGGAGGCAGAAGCACGGAAGAGGACCATCCGATAACCCAGGAAAGGGTGAGAAGCATTGGAAAACGGAAAATGCCACCACACCACCTCAGTGCACAATGAACATGAGTTGCTGGTCTCTTCTCCAGGCCATTGTATTATTTGTCTCGAAAACTTCCGAGGTGTAAGATTTTTATTGATGATGGATCCGTTTACGTTCATAGATACGCCCAGGATATATAAGTAAAGTAGAATGTTTCAAAGCATATCTTTTTAAGCTTTCATATAATTACATTCATAGCTGCACTCAGAACACTTAAATAATTTAAATTTTTTTTTTTTTTTTAATTTCACTCCTCGAAGGGAGGTATTTATCCCTCATCCGGGTCCAAACCTCAGACCTAAGGATGAGGGATTTTCTGTTTACCCCCAGCACCCCTGAACCTGGGTCCGAAATGCGTAGTATGGCACCCCATATTCTCCGCGGAGTCCACATGGATTCCTCCCCCAAGGCATGGACAACTCACCATCCATGCACGCGTCACCCGAATTCTCATTCCGTTCGTCAGTCTCCCGGTCACCTCCGACTGTGTCAATTCCTCGCCGAGATACGCCTTGTCGGGACTGTCTGCTTTAAACCAGCCCAACAGCGTAAGCGAATCAGTTTGACGTACGGGGAATCAAACTTTCATTGTTCGGGGGACTAGCACTGACAGACGAAAGAGAAGGATTCCGGGGAGAGGCAGATGCGCGGAAGAGGCACATCCAAAAACCCAGGGAAGGGTGAGAAGCATCCGTATCTCGATGTTTAAGCATGTGCTTTTTTAGGTTTCCTTTCTGATTACATTCATAGCTACATTCAGAACATTTTTTTTAAACTCCTTTATTAAGGGTATAGACTTCATTTCTTTACGGGATCATTCGGGATTGAACCTAAATCCCTAGAATAATCTCCATATTTTCCCTTTTCTTGGTGTCTCCTAACGATACCCTAGTACCGTTCTCAGTATACTTATATTTTTTTTATCACCGCCATGCTTAGTTCCAGCGTAGAAATCTGTACCGAGTCTCTCTCAAGATGTTTCTCCATGCTTTTCTTTATAACTCCTATGGCTCCCATATTGACTAGAACTAGTTAGATGTTGTCTATGTTCCATATCCTTCTAAGTTCGTACTTTATTCTTTGATATTTTAGTTCTTTTTCTCTTTCATAGGCTGAGACGCCTCCATCTCACGTGACTCCGACCTCTATGATAATAAACTTATTTTCAATTTTGTTGTGGATAATTATATCTGGTTTATTTGGGTGGTTCCCATTGGATAACTGTGTTTATTTGGATGTCAAATTTTCTGCATATTCTAAAATTTTATTCTTGTGACTCTCTTCATATTACATTCATAGCTGCCCTCAGAACATAAATTTAAATAATTTTACTTTTTTATTTATGCTTAAGCATGTGAACTTTTAAGTTTACTTTATATTTACATTCATAGCTACACTCAGAACATTTAAATAACTTTGTGTCTCGATGTTTAAGAATGTGCTTTTTTAGGTTTCCTTTCTGATTACATTTGTAGCTACATTCAGAACATTTAAATAATTTTATTTTTTCATGATTAAGCATATGCAATTTAAAGTATACTTTGCGATTACATTCATAGCTACATTCAGAACATTTAAATAGCTTTGTATCTCGATGCTTAAACATGTGCTGTTTTAAGTCTCCTTTCCGATTACACTTATAGTTACACTCGGAACATTTAAATAATTTTATATTTTCATGATTAAGCATGTGTGTTCTTATGTCGGTTTTCTGATTGCATTCATAGCTACATTCAGAACATTTAAATAACTTTGTATCTCGATGCTTAAGCATGTGCCGTAATAAGTTTGCTTTCTGATTACATTCATAGCTACACTCAGAACATTTAAATAATTTTATTTTTTCATGATTAAGCATGTGAAATTTTAAGCTTGATTTATGATTACATTCATAACTGCACTCAGAACATTTAAATAACTTTGAATCTCGATGTTTAAGCATGTGCCTTTCAAGACTTCCTTTGCGATTACATTCATAGCTACATTCAGAACATTTAAATAATTTTATATTTTCATGATCTAACATGTGGGATATCAGGTGTTCTTTACGATTACATTCATAGCTACACTCAGAACATTTAAATAATTTTGAGTTGCTATGAATTAACAGATGTTTTATTAAATTTGATTTCCAATTACATTCATAACTACAATGGTCACATTTAAACTTTCTTTTATGTATTTTTAAATGCCTCTTTAACGGATCTTTGTTTTTAAAACTTAATTACAATATTTCAACTAAGTTTTCCCATAATCTCTTTTTTCATGCTTTGCTGATGCTTGAGGTCTTCTTCTTAAAGAACTTTTCACTTTGGAATCCTTTCCTACTTCACCAACATCGATAGTGAGGGCCTGTATAAAAAAATTAAAAAAAAAAATTGAAAAAAGAAAAATCAAAAAACTTTAAAAAAATATCTTAGTCATCAAATGATTTTCTTTTTAAATATCTTTGTTTTACGCAAGACAAATTACAACATTTAATCATAAAAGAATATCTAAATTTGTGAATGTAAACAGCCAAAGAGGAATCTCTTTAACCAAAGAAGAATCTCTTTGGGGAATGTGTTCTTTCGAAATGCAGGAATCAATGGTAGTCGGAGAATGGTGAGGTGACTTGGGCTGAGTCACTGGCGCCGATCGCTTGCGTGGTAACACCGCTAGCGAAAGTGTAGAGATTGGGATGTGGAACTGAAGGCAGTAACCTCTGAAAGGCGAGAGGAAGAGAGATTGTCTCTGGTAGAGGATCCAAGAGTCGAAGATAAGAAGAGCAAGTCGTAGGGGCACATGAGCACTCGAATGCCTCAATGGTGTGGTTCGGGGAAGTCTGGGCGAGGAGGGAGGGCATAGGAACCCATCGGAAGGTGTTAAATTCAAAGAGATACGGGGAGGGTTCCCCTGGAATTGAGAAAGGATAGGAGGAGGATATATAAATATATATAAATATAAATATAAATATATATAAATATATATATATATATATATTTATATAGAGGGATTCAAAACCTCTGCGACAAACTCGGAGGGCTGATAGAGCAAACGATAAGGAACATTTATTGCTAAATAAGCTATGTTGTTTGACGCTTCGTTTCAAAGTTACGGATGATATAAGGATGTGGCTGTTTCTGCTGTTGAAGTAGCCATCACGTGTGAAGCACGCTTCATCGGTAAACAAGACATGTGCAGGAAAAGCAGAAACCACCGGGCAAAATCGCACACGGGGTTCGAAGTCGTTTTGCTCTCAGTAAGTCCTAGTACTTTCTGGGAAGGCTTTGCTCTTGCAAGACCCGAAGCACAAGACGACTGATTTGAACCCATGGCATGGGCAATGACGCGTGTGCTAGTCGACGGGTCGTTAACGACTCTTCTCAAGCACCTCTTTTCAAACGCAGAAGTCTCTTCGTAATCGCGGTCTTCCACCAAATGCAACCGGGGACGAAGGGTCCATTCTCTTCGAAAGCGCTAATGAAGGCGAGCAAATATTGTGTGGTGTGGGTGATTTCTGTGTGGAAACCGTTCCCGGTACATGAGGTGCGCTCTTCGTCCATTTCCGTTCGCCGCACCGGAACACATTATTATGTGGGTTAACTCGGGAAGAGTGTAGTGATCCATTCGTAATCGATGCCTACACTGTACTGATTCAACGATGAATTGGGCAAGGTAAAGGTTATTGCCACGTGTTTCCGAAGGACGTTTAAGCGTACACACATGTACGCACGCAACAAACACATTAAAATTGAGTAACCTAAATCGTCGGTATCCTACATGGCGACGCGTCACACAACATAACTAGTGTAACTTCAATCGTCCGTAACTTTGAAACGAAGCGTCATACAACATACTTATTAACAATAAATGTTCCTTATCATTTGCTTTATCAGCCCTCCGAGTTTGTCGCAGATGTTTTGAATCACCCTGTATATATATATCATTATATATATTATATATTTATATATTATTATATATATTTATATATATTATATATATATATATATATATATATATATAATATATATTTATTATATATATACTGTATATATATATATAGTATATATATATATATATATATATATAACTATATATATATATAATATATATATATATATATTTGAATCACCCTGTATATATATATATATATATATATATATCATATATCAACACATCCTTGTAGATTTAATCAATAATAATAATAAAGAAAAGAAAAATAATAAAAACAATAAATAATAATAACATTTTTTTTGAGGACGTGTACAAGGACCACAACTGCCAGCAAAAAGAGCGGCTATACCCTGTCAGGAGAACTAAAAACAGGGGTAGTCCCTACACAAAACGAAGAAAAATCAACGGTATCAAGAGGGTTATATTCGATAAAAGATGTTCAGCTCATGGAGGAACACAAATTTTGTCCCTTAGAAAATGGGAGGGGGGGGGGGGGGGTCAGATAAAATAGGAGGAAGGCGATTCCGAAAAGGAATGGTAAGTATGTCAGGGAAGAGCTTGAATCGGATGGCTGAGATTGCATCGCAAGCCACAAATATGTAGTAATAATAATAATAATAATAATAATAATAATAATAATAATAATAATAATAATAATAATAATAAAAATAAAAATAAAAATAAAAATAAAAATAAAATAATAATAATAATAATAATAATAATAATAATAATAATAATAATAATAATAATATAATAATAATAATTAGTAAAATAATAATAATAATAATAATAAATAATAATAATAATAATAATAATAATTAATATAATAAAATAATAAATTTTTTTGATTGGATGTACAGGGATCTCCACAGCACACAAGAATGCGGCTATACCGTGTTAGGAAACTAACGACAGGGGAAATCCCTAACTGAACGAAATAGGAACAAGGCTGAGATGGTTAGATTTTATATAAGAGACTCGCGAAAAAAATCGCCGAGGTCCTTCTTGGTATATTTACAGCTGGGCGCTAGGAACACTGAGCACAGCGTAAGCGGTGTGTCAAGATGGAGACGACCCGCTACGGCATGCTGCGGAGTGGAGAGGGGAATGAAAGTGAATGGGACAGACTGGTGAAGCAGGATCGCTGCTCCACCTCTGTCGCTGGTTCCACGATTCAGGGAAATAAGCGGTTCCCTGTATCTTGAAGGTTGCAAAAGGTTTCGGTCACGAAGTTGTAATTCCTATAAACAAACAGCCAGTGGCTGATGAGCGACAAGTAATCTCTTTAGTTCGTAATTAGCAAAGTATCCGCGGCAGTTCCATTGGATGAAACGTGCCATAAACGGGAAGACAATCAATGGTCAGGACGATCCGTGACAATAGTCACGATGTTGTGGGATTTGGCAGTCTTCTCAGAGAATAAAGGCTGATGGTTCCGTGAGCCGTCGGACGACCCACCGACAGGAACCTCAAGCCCCAGGGGGGAGAGGAAGATCATGCAGCAGGGATATATGTAGACCCCTCCTGTTGACGAGAGGGGTTCCTCCTGGCCACATCAGGAGAGGGCTCGCCAAAGAAGCGCGCCAAGTCACACTCCACATTTCGAACACTCTTCCCAGCTGGCGCACCCCTGCCAGACTTCCTAGCAGTCTGGGAAGGGGGCTGTGTCCCTCCAGATGCCTGGAATGGTAGAAGAGGAGGACAAGTAGGAATAGTGTCGGTGGGAGTGATGACAAGACAAGTGTGTGGTGTCCGCAGTCAAAATCTCGGAAGCAACCCGCGCCCGAGTAGAGCCAGATGGCTCAGCCGACGGATCCGAAGCCAAAGGGGGCGGAGGGGAAGGGGCAGAGAGGTAAGAAAACTCCTTCCTCCTGCGTCCACCAGCAGCCAACCCACCCTCAACACACATCGAGGCGGTACCACGTCTACCCGAAGGAAGACTGCGGTCGGGCGAGGTTTCAATCGATACAGTCTCGGACTTCCCCCTGAACGGGACCCCAGTGTCAGCACGTGACAATCCCACGTTAGAGTAGTCCGAAGGGTCCATGGTGGCATCCGAAAAAGTCTCAGAATCGCTGGAATAATGTAGAAGTGAAGCGGGCTTAGGCGGCGTGAGTAACAAGTGATCAGAACGAGCAGAGGTTGGACCACTGTTCCTTGATTGGCCAAGCGGGTTGTCAGCGCGGCGAACCCGTTTAGGCAGAACAGAGACAGGACTACCAGTGCAAACGGGTTCCTTTTGTTTCAAGAAGTCCGTGGCCCGATAAGCAAGCGAGTACGGATGTCTGGCCTGGGAAGATCCACCCTTGGACAGGCTCTCGCACCCGTGGAGAGGCCTGGTGTTTCCCCAGCGAAACAGAAGCAGGTCGTTTCCGGGAGATGGTACAGGTAAGCTCAGGCGAGGCACATTGACATTTGCCATCGGCCTCAGAAGCGGAACAGGTTCCAAAATCAGATAACCCCGTGGGAGCTACATGGACCTCTACAAGGTGAGGAGCATGAGAGAGGGTCGTGTGTGTCGGAGAAGAACGATGAGTGGTCCGGCGGACCATGGTAGGAGAGTTGGGAGGACAATTGTCTTGAGCCACAGAAAACACCAAGTCAGGTGATCCATTAACTGGCACGGAAGGGCAAATGGTCGAACGTGAAAGCGGAACAAGTTCCGGACACAACGCACGGGGGCGATGGGAAATGGTAGAGGCAACCACTGCTAAAGTGGTCGTTGCCGCAGCATAAGAAAGAGGAAGATGAGACAGCATCTTCTTTGCCCGGCGGGTAGCCTCTAGCCCCGGTTTCCCCCATAAACTAAAACCTTATTAAAAAAAATGCGAGCAACTGCTCCAGGATGTTCTTCTCCGAGGCAAAGAAGGGCAGTGAAAGCAGCTGGAGGCCCGTAGTGGGGCCCTTGCCAGTTCTTTAGGACAACATGAAGGATTTTTGTCACAGTTCGGGTGGAGAGAACTTCCACATGTCAGACATATGGTCTAGGGAGACCGACATATTTCAGGGGGTGACCAAAGTTATGGCCTTGAAACACTCTTCTCGAAGGGTACACTTACGTCCGAACCGATGTGCATGGTAATAGACGCAAGTCTTACTTGGATGGAGGGGAAGGCACAGAGAAGGTAAGTAAACGAACGAGGGTTCGTCGTGAGGGTTCTCCTTACGTGGTAGGGCACCGATAATACGTCGGTGATCAGCACGTGTGATTCTGTAAATGATAAGAATGTCATCGAAGCATCGAACGAACGTCCGGCGCATATATAGGTACCCTTCGACGTGTCTGCTTAACATGCATCAGGCCTTCAGAAAGGATAGAATCTCCCCAGATGTGAACCAGGGAAGCAAGTACGTTGCTTTGGGAACGAGAAACAGCATGAACCAAGAGAGAACCGTTCCTCAATTGCGTAGCCTATGATTCAGTAGTTTGAAGAGCAGCTTCCAAGCATCACTAAGGAGGAGCTGCTTACTTAATGTCAGTGGACGAGCATGACGTCGAATGTAAATAAAAATAAAGCGGGTAGCAATCAAGACCTGGGACCCCTGGGGGAGGACCAAGAAAGCGATCGTCGTAGGTGGTTTAATCTGACGTTTAGGAATGGGACCCTGCTGACGCTGCGGGTTCGTGGGATGGCTCACGTAAGGTTGGAGAGACAAGGGTATTCTGAGAGGCCACAACAGCCTCACCTGGTCTAGACGGGGAAGTCCTTCAAAAACGGGTTGCGTTAATCGAGGAACTATGGGATCTGGGTGGTGAGTATAACCCATGTTCAATCAATAAGGCATTATAAGCCCCTACTGGTCGCTGGTTCTGCAAACGGCCAGGGAGGTCGGGTTGGGGGCCAGACAGATGGTGATTTCCTCCTTTCTGGAGAACGTTAAACTTTTTTCTTTTTTTTTCATTAGAAATATACCTGCAAAACATCTGCACCACAATAAACACAAATGATGAATATAAGCATAGATCCCGGGAGCGTAACCGCAGTAACCGCGACCATCACAGGCCCAGAGCATAACACCTCCCTCCTAGAAACCCCACTCTCGTAGGGTGGGGCCCTCGTGTGCCTCGAAAAGCTCCCCGGAACCCAGCTCCAGTCCCGAAGATGGAAATAAAAGCCGTGCCACACGGATATGGCGCGGAAGCCCAAAGAATTATGGCCCAAGTGCGCAGGAAAGCCTCCTCACAGGCTACAAGCCAAAGGTTCGGTCCCTACAATAGCGGCACGGAGAATGGCGGAACAACCGGTTTTAACCTGTACCCTCACCCACGTAGGAATTAGGGCTAGATGAGCACATGACACACACGGAGACAATGCCCGGTAGCCACCAGGAATCAGGAGAATGGGGAGACTCTCAGAAGAGAGATCAGGAATACGTAGGGTAGTACGTACAGAAAACGGAAGAGAAGGGACATAAACTGAGAAAGGGACGGGAAGATGAACGGGATAATAATAATAATAATAATAATAATAATAATAATAATAATAATAATAATAATAATAATAATAATAATAATAATAATAATAATAATAATAATAATAAAATAATAACAATAAGAAAAACAATAAAAAGATACAATAGAACATAAATGGAAAGGAGGGCAACCACAAAAAGAAGGGGGAAAAAGCAACGAAAATCAACAACGTACATCTTCCCAGATACCATTCGGAAAAGGTATCTGAGCCCCCCCCACACCGCCAAGGTGGGGTACGTTATCGGGGGGATGATAATAATAATAATAATAATAATAATAATAATAATAATAATAATAATAATAATAATAATAATAATAATAATATTCCCCTGCATACACTTAAGTGAATACACTGCATACACTTAATAAGCGTAGAAGAATTAACAGTGGAAACGTAGTTGCCAAATATTGTTTCCGC
>JABUQX010001375.1:62500-73419 GCA_015478945.1 Trachelipus rathkii
GGCAAATTTCTTCATCAAAAGTTGTCCAAGTTGAACATAGGTTGTATGCTCTGTTGTATGCAAATGTAGGTCCAAGTGGTGAGCCCATAGACGCTCCATCAGTTTGTTTAAATTTAAGTTTTCTTTTAAATTTAAACGGTGTTTGGGTACAACAAATTAATAAAAGGTTCCTCATATGTTGTTCTGATAGTTCTGGTGGGGGTAGCTTATTTCAGTGATACACTTCGTTAATTATTATGTCAATCGTCTCAAGAATTGGTACATTTGTGAACAAAGACTCTATGTCAAGTGAGGCGAATATATTAGTGTCTTTAAGTTTGATAATTTACATAATGTTTCATTATTTGATTTAACTATGAAAGAGTTATTAAGATATGGTCGGAAAATGGTGTTCAGATATTGGGCAATTTCGTGTGTAACCGTGCCGCATATAGATATTACAGGTCTCAAAGGTGGATTTTAACTGCCCTGAGTCAGACTGTACATCAACATATATTGGTTACACGACGAATAGATTGTTGGATAGGGCATACAAGATCGCTACAATCCCAGCAAAACCTTTGCACATTTTCACACGACACACGGTCAATCAACCATAGGTAATATTTCCAAACATTTCAAAATATTATACAGATCATGTGAGTCCAGAAGGCAGAAACTTAAGATTGCAGAGGCCTTCTACATCAAAACCCGTACACCAGATATTAACAAAATTTAATGAATTATCAGTTGAACTTAATATTATCTGATTTAATTATTGTATTATCAATTAAAACATACTCTCATTCGCTTACAAAAAACTTTCCTCAGAAGATGGTTCAAGTGCAGAGACGAAACGTGTCAGGAAATCTATGTAATAGTGTCTTTTTCTACTTCTTCTTGTAAATTATTTTCAAAAATTATTTTAAGCAAACTCAATAATGTACAAAAATAAATATTTACAACCTTGGAAGTGAAATGTAAAACTTTTATAAAATCAAAGGCTGATGAATTCCTAAATAATAATAATAATAATAATAATAATAATAATAATAATAATAATAATAATAATAATAATAATAATAATAATAATAATAATAATAATAATAATAATAATAATAATAATATGGAAATTTTTCCAACACTCTTAATCACGTTTCCAACATACTGGAAGATAAAAAGCAATAACAAAAAATTAAATGTTACCTTTCCACACTGATCACTTGACTGCTTCAGACTCTGCATCGGATTTTTAAATTTTATAACATAGCTGAAGAGCGTCTCTTCTTTGAACATGGGTTCCTTTTCCAATTCTCTAAATTCAGACTTTATGACAACTGTTAAATCTTCTACCTCATTTTTGATTGAGTCTCGTAAAGGGAAGTTTCCATCTTTGTCAGGAAAACTCTATGAAAAAAATTAATTAAGCTAAATTGTGCTAAACACCCAAAAATAATAAAAATAATAATAATAATAGCAATAAATTCATACGAGTTCTTCTTGCACGGGAGTAGACTCTACGAATCACAAACAGACCACAAAACACTAATGTTACTATTACAGACAACACCTTTTTCATATAGCTATCCCTGTGTGGGGAAGAAAGAATTCCCATAGGGTGCGTTGTGCGTGTCGTAGGAGGCGACTAAAGGGACAGAGGTAGTTGGGTTGGCTGCCAACTACCACTTATCTCTAGCTATGAATGCTTATACATACCACTGACATGGTCGTCATCGCCGTAAGCGAACTTGTATCTTCCGACGAAACTGTTTGAATCATCTGGATACATGGAATGTTAAGAGGAAAAACTGCAGAGGAGAAGGTGATGACGAATGTATTTATTAAGGGTAAATTTGATTTGCTTGCTCTGACTGAAACAAAGATGAAAGGAAGTAGTAAAAACGAGTGATGATGGGTGAAATGTGTGTATGCTGGAGTGGAGAGGAATAAGACGGGAAGAGAACAAGTGGCGATTATGATGAGTGACCTCGTGGCACAGAGCTAAGGTGGATTTTGATTGTGTGAGTACTAGAATTTTAATGGCTATGCATGGTTTTAGCATATGGCCCATTTGAAGGTGATGTTGAGGAGAGTGTGACTCTGGGATAATCTGAATTGTGTATTGGATGGAGCGAGTAGGAGCTTTGGAATGATTGTGTTAGGCGATTTAAATGGAGAATCGGAGATTGGAAGGTGCCCTGCTTATTGTAGGCAAATAATTTGGCTTTGTGGGGATAATCTGAAGAAAGTTTGGGAGGATTGGTAAATGGGCTTGACAGGATGTGTAAAAGGAGGGGTTTGAAAGTAAATGTAGATAAGAGTAAGTCAATGGAAGTAGGTGAGGAGAGCCCGCATTGTGGAATAATGCTGGATGATGAGAAGTTGGAACAAGTATCTGGATTAAATATATAGGTTATATGTTGGATGAAAAGGAAAAGGATGATGCAGAGTGTAATAGGAAGGTGGCTGGTGCAATTAAAACCTTAGTGATTGTAAAGGGGCAAAGTCTTGAGTATTGTAGAGTTCTGCATAAGAGGATGCTGTTACTAGTGTTAATGTATAATAAAGAAAGAATGATGTGGAATAAGGGGTATAGACCTAAGGTGTGGTCTGTTCAGGTGGACAATCTTCGGAGTGTAAGGTGTGAGAAGAATTGATAAAATGAGGAATGAATGTGTTAGGAAGTTGTGTGATATGAAGAAAGGAGTAAATGAGAGAATAAACAAGTGTATTAAGATGGTTTGGTTGTGTGGAAAGCTTGGATGAAAGGTGGCTGATTAAGCGGATGTATAGTGGTCGGTGCTGGGAATTCACCAGCTGCAAGACAGAAGAAAAAGTGGATTAAGTATTAAAGGAACGCCTGAAGGAGAGAAATGCGAGTTTGGCAGAGGCAAGATGAAAGGTGCACAATAGGAGTGAATGATGATGGTTTATGGTTGTGGGCCAGTTCCAGGGGATGAAACCCACATTGATGACATACCACAGTTAAGGGTTCATCACGGTCTTCTGAATCCCTAGGGTGGATTTTTTTTTTATTGAAATGAACTCTCACTTAAGGGCACAGCAGGGACAATTGTGGGAAGCTTTTCTTTTGACTTACATCATGTTCTTCTACTTAATTATCTCTGTGCATGTTACGCACCTATCCCACATCTGTGAGAAGAGAAGGGATAATAATAATAATAATAATAATAATAATAATAATAATAATAATAATAATAATAATAATAATAATAATAATCATAATAATAATAATAATAATAATAATAATAATAATAATAATAAATAATATATATATAATAATAATATAAATATATATATATATATATATATATATATATATATATATATATATATATATATTATATTATATATATATATATATAATTAATGATATATATATTTCTTTCTTTCTTTCTTCACCTTCCTCTTTGCCCCAAGATTGGGGGTAAGGTGCTGTACAAGCATCGGAAAAGAAAAGCAGTAGGAGAACATGACAAACGTCGAAAAGAAAGCCCAGCCTTACCGCCCCCTCTGTACCATTAATTAGTGAGAGCTCGTCAAGACAGAAAATCCACCCTAGAGTTTCAAGCAGAAGATTTTACTATTCGTCAGGCGGGATTCGAACGTTGACCCGCGTTGCTGCAGCTAAATATAGACATGATGCTCTAATCCACTAGGCATCCACTCCCAGAAAAAAAGACGCTTCAAACGTAGTTTTTAAAACACCCGGTTTTCTTCATCCATAAATTATATATATATATATATATATATATATATATATATATATATATATATATATATATATATATATATATATATATATATATATATATATATATATTATATATATATATATATATATATAATATATATATATATATATATATAATCCTCCAGTGGGTAATGGCCAGAGGCTTACCAAATTCCAATGATTTTTGAAAAATTTGAAACCAGGGCCAAATTAAAGCCTGACATGCTCCAATATGCAGCGCTTGAAATGTTACAAATTAAAAGTAGTTGGAAAATTAAATAAATGGAGTGTGTTCCAACCTTTACCAGTGGAGTATATGCAAGATTGAGCATAGCAGTTAAGTCTGGGTCAGCGTGTTAGGAAGAGAGGAGATGAGACTGTCCGAAATTCAAGTCGCAGGAACTCTCCTCAAAGGAGGGGGTATACGACTGGAAAATTCGAAAGAGAAATGTAAATACATAAAATTGTAGTAACAATAGAATAAGGAAATTGTTACAACAGCTTGACAGCTAGAAAGATTGGAGAGTTAAGGAGATTAGGAGAGTCAACAAGCCTAGACTACACTTTACCAAGAAGAGCAATATGTGTGGTCCCACCCCAGATATGTTGTTCATACTCTATACAAGGGTGAACAATGCCCTTATGCAGAGCTAGCAGCTGGGGTGGTGAGAAGAAGTAGTTCTGAAGGAGCTTGGAACACCCAATTTCTTCTAAACCTGTTAGAAAGAACATAAGCGATCCTTTTAAGAAAGATATCACGAGAAAAGAAAATATCAAGAACATTAAGAACAGAAGAAGGTTAGAGTTGTGTTTTCAAAGAGGATATTATAGTTGTGTGGAAGTCTTAAAGAAAACATTGTTGTTTTTAATGCCTCCATAACTTAGCTTCTTCATCTATATACTTGACATAATCTTCCACTGGAAGATTATGTCAAGTATATAGATGAAGAAGCTAAGTTATGGAGGCATTAAAAACAACAATGTTTTCTTTAACACAACTATAAGTACAGGAAATATCAAAGGTCGTTACTTCAAGGTTACCCTCCTAGTACCATTTATTTGTTGTTGAATGAGTCATCTTTGAAAATTGGAAATATTAATGATGAGTGGTGGCGCTATCAGCCTCTAAGAGTGGAGAAGAGACAGAGTAACAGATACATCATTGATGCAAAAGAAAACAAAAAGAGTTGGGGTAGTACAGAATTCTGAGGAACACCACTATGGATAGATTTAAAGAATAAATGGTAGCTCTCTCTCTCTTCTCTCTCTCTCTCTCTACTCTCTCTCTCTCTCTCTCCTCTTTTCTCTCTTCTTCTCCTTTTCTCTCTCTCTCTTCTCCTCTCTCTCTCTTTTTCTCTCTCTTCTCCTCTCTCCCCCTCTCTCTCTCTCCTCTCTCTTCTCTCTCTCCTCTCTCTCTCGCTCTCTCTCCTCTCTCTCTCTCTCTCTCTCTCTCTTCTCTCTCTCTCTTCTCTCTCTCTCTCTCCTCCTCTCTCTTCTCTCTCTCTCCTCTCTCTCTCTCTCTACTCTCTCTCTCTCTCTCTCTTCTCTCTCTCTCTCTCTCCTCTCTCTCTCTCTCTCCTCTCTCTCTCTCTACTCTCTCTCCTGCTCTGTCTCTCTCTCTTCTCTCTCTCTCTTCCTCTCTCTCTCCTCTCTCTCTCGTCTTCTCTCTCTCTCTCTCTCTCTCTCCTCTACTCTCCTCTCTCTCTCTCTCTCTCTCTCTCTCTCTCTCTCTTCTCTCTCTCTCTCTCTCTCTCTCTCTCTCTCTCTCTCTCTCTCTCTCTCTCTCTCTCTCTCTCTCTCTCTCTCTCTCTCCTCTTCTCCTCCCTCCTTCTCTCTCTCTCTCTCTCTCTCTCTGCTCTCCTCTCTCTCTCTCTCTCTCTCTTCTTCTCTCTCCTCTTCTCTCTCTCTCTCTCTCTCTCCTCTCTCTCTCTCTCTCTCTCTCCTCCTCCCTCCTCTCTTCTTCCCTCTCTCCTCTCTCTCTCTCTCTCTCTCTCTCTCTCTCTCTCTCTCTCTCTCTCTCTCTCTCTCTCTCTCTCTCTCTCTATCTTCTCTCTCTCTCTCTCTCTCTCTCTCTCTCTCTCTCTCTCTCTCCTCTCTCTCCTCTCTCTCTCTCTCTCCTCTCTCTCTCTCTCTCTCTCTCTCTCTCTCTCTCTCTCTCTCTCTTGGTCGAAAGCCTTTGATATGCCTAGTGCCACAGAAAAAGCATCCCTGAAATGCCGAAGAGCAGAAGACTGAGTCAGAAAAAAAGGAAAGATCACCAATCGAGCAGTCTTTACAGAAGCCATACTGGCAGTCAGAAATAAGATTAGAAGATTTAAGATGTTTCTAAATCTTCTTGTTAAGAATAGATTCGAAAACTTTAAGAACCGCTTAAAGCAACAGGGCGATAGTTGGATTGTTGGCTGGGGTCCGCTTCTTCAGGATATGTTGGATGAATACAAACTTTCATCATGAGGGAAAGGTTGAAATTGAAAGGCAGTGAAGAAACAAATTACCAAGGCAGGGTACAAGCTCAGAAACACAAGATTTGTGGACCACTTGAGCAATAATTTCAGCACTCTCCGCCTTCTTAGTGTTAACCAGGGAATGCAGAAATAACATTTTAATGAGTTGAAAGGATGAAGAGAGGAAGACTAGCTCTGGAACCATCTAGAGTTCAATTAGAGGAAAATGTTAGAGCAAACAGTTCAGCTTTAGTAGAAGTTAAGACTACAGTATTACCGATAAAGAATAAATGGTGCCGAAAGTGATTGGTTTAAGATTAATAGCAGAGTGAGGCAGGGATGTGATATGTCTCCTTGGTTATTCAATTTGAATATGGATGGGGTTATGAAAGAATTAGAGGCGGGGGTGGCAGGAGATGGTGTTAGAATGATGGAGAATGGAAGAGAGTGGAGGGTGCCATACCTATTATATGCAGATGATTTGGTTTTGTGCTGTGAATCTGAAGAGAGTTTGAGAGGATTGGTAGAGAGATTTGGCAGGGTGTAAAAGAAGGGGTTTGAAAGAAATGTTTGGAAAAAAGAGTAAAGTTATGTTGTGAGTGAAGACAATTACTTGGTAGTAGGTTTATGTTGAAATGGTAGTAGCCTGTGACAGCTGGAAACAAGTGTTAGTGTTTAAATATTTAGGATATATGTTGGATGACAAGGGGAACAAAGAAGGGCCAGGAATGTTAGTTACAGGAAAGTTCGTGAACTGGGCAGCAAAGGTTGGCTGGTGCAATTAAATCGCTTGGGGGATGTAAGGGACTAAGTTGCGCTGAGTGCCCCTAGGGGTCGTTACATGAAGGGGTAATGTTGTTGCTACCCTGTGTTACAGTGCCTGTCACTAAGTAAGTGAAGACTATGGTCTGGAATTAAGAAGGTTAAAGATTAAAGTACGAATGTGCTTACAGCATAGTGGAACCCAATCTTATGGGGCCTGTTAGGTGTGAAAAGAATTGATAAAATGAGGAATGAGCATATTAGGAGAGATGTTGTGGTGTGAAGTAAAGAAGAAATGAGAGAAATAAATGGAAAATACTCTGAGATGGTGTTCTTGTACATGTGGAAATAGGATACAAAATCAGTAATGCATATATGGTGTTAGTTAAGTATGGATGAGAGCAGCTGGTATTTAACGGATATGGTTTTGAAAATACTATAGTGAAGACGGGTTATATGATGAGTAAGCGATATCTATACCCAGCTCGCGGTTTTTGTAAGTAGCTAAATACAAAAGTGAAATAGTCCAGGTAGGTAAGGAAATGCGTGGAGGAGTATAGAAATCTTGTTGATTATGCAGACTGGCTGGAGAAGAATAGTGGTTAGCATAAATAGGAAGTGATCAAAGAGTTATGGCCGGGAATTTTCTTTGTTGCTAATGGAGGTGTAGGGTCATGTGTGGCCCACCTGGGTCGTAGTGGAATGAACCCCTATTGGAACGATTGATTCCCATTAAGTGAGGGTTCTCCATCGCGGGCATAGAGTCCATGAAGCTTAGTGGTGGGAGTTTTTACTTTGGACTGTTCGGTTGGATTTTTGCTCTCACTAAGTTGTGTATTAACATTATATGTTACATCACTATAATGATGGGATGTAGTTGTTACTTTATTGGAGTGGTATGGCTTGGGATGACTCTTTTTGCCTCGTCTTTCGACTTGCTAATCAATATGTTTACTGTTCCTCACCTACCTTTCCCTGTTCCGCGTGCGCACTGTCACCCGTCACCTTTAGTTTGCGAACTGAGGTGGGAATATAATAGTATTCATATATAATATATAATGTATATGATATACTTACACAACATGAGAAAGAAAATGTTTTTTAGTTTTAAATGTATTTATATATATATTAAATATGTTCTTCCTTATTGCAAATATATATAATATATATATATATATTAATTATAATTGTTATTATAGATAGATAGAAAATAATATAATATATATAATATTATATATATATATATAAGTATAATATATAATTTATTACTATTTATATATCTATATATATATAATCATATATATTATAGTGATAATATAATATATATAGTTATATTTATAAAGTTAATATATTTTAAATTATTAGTTAAATTGCATAAATTAGTTAATAGTTATATTAGTAATTACTAACTGTTATATATGTTCCCATGAATAATAATGTCGTGAAGCGATTTAAAGTGTATGTGCAAAAATGAATTTTGTTATTTTTTCTATGGTTCTAAAATCGAAATTTTTAGTTACATCTATATTTAATAGTTTTTTCTCACATTTAGAGTTTCCTTAATAGAGTTTGTCAGAATAATACTGAAATGTATATAATAATTAAAAAATATTCTTTAAAAATTTTTTTTGAAAAATTCGTCATTTCAAAAAATGAAAATTCAGGGAAACCGGTTGTCAACCGATTCGGGAGAAATAACGGCGTCATTAAATATATTACGCTCTGTGCTTGTCCAAACTAATTTTTAATTATAGTTTAAATTTTAAATAGATTTATTAATGTTATAGTAATTTAATATATGGAATAGTAAACACACGAGTTTCTAAGAGTTATATTTTATTACATTTATGTGCGAAACATTGATATTTGTGATTTACAAAATTTTGTTGAAATTTTATTTTTTCATGCATTTATGCAATATAATACTAAAGCATTTATTTAAAATATATACAGTAAAGATTTCTATGACCAATATAACTTTAATATGATCCAATTTCATATGTTTGTCTCAGATTTAATAAATTGATAAAAACTTAATTTGCATCTTGTTATAACCAATAGGCACTTTATATTACGAGTAGGTCTCTATGTACGCACTTTCACAAAAGCTTGTGACCTCACAAAATAAGATTCACTAATATGTTAGTAATTAATTACTACTTCATTATTAATTAATAATTGGTTAAATAATTAATACATATAGTTTTTCACTTTTTAACAAAAAAGGCACCTTCTATAACAAGTCGTGGCCCTATGTACGACATTAGACCCAATGTGCATAAAAAACTTGATAGAATATTAACATACACAAAATGGTTACTAATATATATTAAATTATGACAACTCAACTTTTTTAAAGCTGTATCTTTTGGCAACAAAGTAATGAAAAATAAAATATTGCACATTTTTACAAAAATAGTGACAACATTCTGTTATAGTATCACGAGGTATTAGGTTGTGACCGCATCATTTGTTCAGCTCTCCTTATAGTTATTTTTTAATTCTTTAGCAAAATGACTTACCATATTCAATTTAAATTATGACGACCAATTAATTTTAAATTAATTAATCGTGACAATATTTTTAAAATTTTTATTACAACATAAACTTAATAGAATTTTAATTTATCATTCTTTTTTGGTGTTAATTAAATCAAAAAAGGCACGTTTACAAATACCCAATAGTATAGTTATTTGTAAGGCAATCATTTCCTTAAAAAAATGATTCCTAACATTACTGTAGTACTATTACACAGTATATTTGATTGCACTTTTTTTTATCCTTTAACTTAGCTTAACAGGATATAACCTAGAGACAAGATAGGTTATCAGAAAACCACAACCACCAAAATTGTCTTATAGCTACCATTAAAAACCTAAAATTAAAAAATATTAAAAACAAAAAAAAAAAAAAATGTGGACATTTTATATAAGCTTATATTTGACCAGTTTATCTCCTATGCCCGACCTCTTTCCGCCGAAATTGAAAACACTACTTAAAAATAAGACTTTAATATTTTAAATTATTTAACCATGTGGAATATGTTAAATATAGATCTTCCCCAATGATTGCATTCTGAAATCGATAATGTGGAACGGATTGTGCGAACTATCAACGATTTAAAAAAATTTGATTCCTTAATAAATTACATGAGTGAATTATTTGTAGCCATGCGTTGCTGTTAAGCCTAAGCTTATTTACTTAATTTTTATAGGTATATGGACTATAATGGATTATATCTAATTACTACCTAAAAGTAAACCTTTTCTTCTAATTGAATAGAATGAATTTTATATTTTACAAAAATATATAAGAATATTAAAATAACGACTGGTATTCCCCTTCCAAAGGACGATTTTACCCCCCATATTTACTTACTAGTTGTAATTATATTATGTTATATGTATTTTATAGAGAAATATAAATATAAAACTCATATATGATATATCAATTTATAAATATTACATACTAAGATTACGTAATGATTATAATGACTGTATTTACACTGAATACTCTGGCGTACGATACTTCTACTAACTTAACTAATTATAATATATTACGATTTAAATTATATACTATTATATAACCTGATATGTATTAATATGTTATAATCGTTAACTATATATCATGTGAATAATAATAGAATTTATGCATACCTATAGATACTTTATATATACTGATTAATATCACATAAAAGTTTATGTATTAATTAATTGCACTTAATCTTCTCATTATATTAATAATATTATATATTAATCGATATCATACATCGATATTTACTAATATCGTACTGTAATACTTATATAAGTAAGTATAAATATAGTATATTAAATAATTCAGCATCTAAATATGAATATTACCTGCGAGAAAATACTTTCTCGCATACAAACAAATTTCTTTGGGTCAATTGAATCACCCCCAATTCTTTCATCCTTTCGTATATCATAGATTATCGATATTATTGCCATGTGATTTTTTTC
>JABUQX010001376.1:0-15386 GCA_015478945.1 Trachelipus rathkii
GATAGCTAGATTTGTAGACTTTGAAGTGTTATACGCATAAGCAGTGTATCGTACAGAAACTATATGTTTTTGCCCAGCAACCACTACATTTTCGATTTCCAAATCGGCTTGCTTAGCCAATGCCCAGACCTCGGCGTCACTGTGACAAATGATGTCTTCTGTGGCAGGTGCGCGTTCAGCCATTTTTCCCCAAAGAGAATTAAGACATAACTTTGCAATGAAACGGAGACCTGGATTGCTCTTGATATTAGCCTTATCTAGTTTAACGCCTTCAATTCTTTCAAAAGCCTCAATGAAAATATCAAGTTCAGGATCTGTGAGACCGGTGATACCTTCAGGGAACCCTGAAGCCTCAGTTTTCCATTTCAGGAATGCTTTCACGTAGTCTGTGAACAAACCGACCATAGGTTTGAATTTCCAGATTTCAAAGATCTTGGTAATCTTGTAGCCTTTTTCAACAGCCAATTTTAGTTCGGGTGTTGTGTAAACACCCTTAATCTCACGTTGCCTATCAGTATGAGTACACAAACCTTCGTAACCTTCTTTTGCACACGTTCGACATAGAGTAAATATTAGTCTTTCTTTATACCTCCCTGGTAAAACAGGAATGTATAAGTTTTGAGGAGGTAAAACGCAAACGTAAGCTACCCCGAAATATTTCTCGTGCATGTTCGCTATGTATTCAGGAATGCTAGGGATTTCACTTCCAACAAGTTTCTCAGGGATGCCTGTAGGGAACTCTTGAGATTTTTGTACCCAAGGGTACAACGATGTGAAATCTAAGTAACAAATTTTGGTATCACCGTCTGTGGGAGGGAAGTAATATACAAATGGTTCTGTACGACCTCCGTACAATGCGTCGCCTATAATAAGTCTATGATTGGCGACATCGTTACCTATTCTATTGACATAGGGTTTCAGAAGTTCCTCTTCTTCTTCTTCTTCAGGGTCAGCGTGAAGTATTCTCACCGTGCACTCATCTTTCATTTTTTTCCATTCGCATTCCCACACCCTCACAACTTCAAACCCGGCTCTTCTGTATGATTCTTCTTGTAGCATAGTCATTCTATACCTGTCCAGACTGGAGACACCTCTATGTTCTAGTTTACCGTCCGCACAACTCTGATGCCCATGCCAAATACATCCATGGAACAAGTACACTATGCGTTTCTTTTCCACTGGTCTAGCACCGGGTGCAGATGCAGCTTCATCCATTTCCATCCATCGCTGTTCATTCCGAGGTTTCAACTGGTTGTCTACTTGAAGCTGTCTGAGGGTAACAAAAGCATCTCCATCAATAGGTGTATAATCAACAACAGGGACCTCTGTGTATCCATCAGGATGTACGTGTTTATTCTTAAGCTTAAACACACGCTCACCACCATTCCGGGCATGGGTTATCCTTTGACCAGTATACTTCTCCATGAACGCTATCCACCGAATACCTTCATACGAATAACATTTCTCTCCATCTCGGCTGATATGAGCAACAGTATTAGATTTCATATAATGGGTTTTAAAAACTCTAAAACAAAGTGAAGCAATTGTACAACATTCTGTTAAACAATCTATTTGGAACATTTCAATAAACATCTTCCGGAATTTTTCAAAACTTCGGCGTAAAATGTCGACGTCCTGTACACAATATTTAGTGCATTCTGATTTAATATCATACTCTTTATTTTCGAATGAGCTATACCATTCGGTAAATTCTCGTTTCTCTGACTCTTCCATTCGCTCAATTTCAAATAACTCTCTAGCAGGTATTCGGCCAACATAATTTACATTATCCTGAGTTAGAAATCTATAAGGGAAGAATCCTTTAGCTACATCACCATCAAGCCCCATACATTTTGGTAGTTTCTTCAAAGCACAGGGCATGTATAAGAGGGTATCTTTAAATGTTATATTATGCTGAGCTGTCATAGTGATGATCTTTGTGCCTCGTTTTACGGGGTTACTAGAAATAACACTAGCACCGGGTCTTGCTAATAATTTACTGAACACAAATTGTGTGTCAAACTTACCTCCATTATGAGCTGCTACTATGATTTCGTCTTTCTTATGTTTTTCCGAAAAACTGAATAAATAATTTATAAATTTATCGACTGGGCACTTTTCAGAATCATTTTCAGCATTCAAATCCAAATGGAAGATTTCCTGACGTTTAGTCCCGCATGTCTCACACTGTTCATTCCTTAATTCTTTTCCGCTGCATTTATAACATACTAACATGCTCACAAGCAAGTACGGTACCATATCAACAACTGATTTTCCGTCGCCTTGATCCTGCTCGTTGTGGTTATACGTTTCCACATCGTAATAAAATGTATAAACATTTTTCTTTTCCTGCCATTTCTTCTTTCTTTTCAATGTTTTATGAAACATTTATGAACTCCTTTATTCGGGTTATACTTCACATCGCAAACGAGACACCGTATATTCACACAGTCATGTTGAATCTTTCCTTGATTATCACACATCTTCATTGTATCACACAGTTTACAAATTTTTATTTTCTTACATACGAGTTTGTTATTTTTTCTATGGTTCTTAAAGCAATCTTCGTTATAAAAGTTACGGTTACATTCAGCGCAATACTTTAAGGGAATATTATTATCTTCAGCCCTTCCTCCACATTCATAGGTGAGACACTGTTTACATTTATAATATTCACATTCTTGATGTAGATGTAAAACCATATTTGTCACAAAGCTATAACATTGTCTGCAAAAAATTTGACCCGTCATATTATCAGGATTCACACTACCTATTGTTAATTTGATTTTATCGTTTGGAAGAGGGTAATAATAATGAGTATTGACAGCATCATATCCAATTACATACAAATCTTTATCTCTGTCATTTTCTCTAGGTTTATAAACTACATGCAACTTTTCATCTTTATCGTTTCTGTAGACAAATATCCTACAATTTAAGACCCGTTCTATTATAGCAAATTTATCAACCGTCAAAGGGTCAGCATATTCTAATCCGCACAGATTAGCTATTTTCACTCCTAATTTTACTATAGTACCAGTGTTAGATATCTTTTTTTTTCGGTAACAACTTTTACACAGGTAGCTATAGCTTTAAATCCACATCCAACTGCATCAATCCTCCTGTCATACCTACTTGCTAATAAATGACTTGTGATCAGCTCAGGATGGATAAATTTAATTTGACCAGGTATTATGGGCCCATTTCCTTCAGGGTTATGCAATACCTGGACTTCAACGATGAAATCACTGAACGTAGCTTTATCTCCTGACTGAAAGGCCTGTTCTAGTCGGGTGCACAAAGTTGACACCAAATCATCATTATCTTTTACATCTTTATGGGCAAAGTTGACATGGAATTCGTTGCGTGCACCATCGTTGAAAGTAAACCAAAATCTTGCTTTGTATTCTCCATAGTTCACCTCCTTTTTTAAATGTTCAACAATAGCTCGAATGACCCTTCTGAAAGCATCCTCAATATCAAGACCTTGTCTGAACACATTTCCTTCATTCACCCTTATTCTGTATCGATGAGTATCAATGACCCCTGAATTTCTAGAGACAGCGGACGTTGTAATTTCAAGTAATTCAGCTGTAAAATCTTCTTCATCACCATCAACATCATCATCATCACGTTTTCTTTTGTTATTCTTCTGTAAAAAGAGAATCAATCATAAATATTCAAGTAATAACATAAGACCTATCTTAACCTAACTTAACTGATTCTATCATTTTCTTATTGTTTTAAATGTAATTACAGTTACAAGATTTCACTTAGTTTCTTACTTTAATTAATATTTCATTCAAACAAATAAATATTTAAAAAGAATTTTGCAAATAAATTACACTTACCCCATCAACTGGACCATCATAAGGATCAACATCCATAGGTGCATCTCTGTGATCGTTCACTCCGCTGGGACCTGCACCGGCATCGTTAACCCATGTAACTCTTTTCTTAGCATCACGATTTTGAAGACCACGTTTAGCACGAACAATTTTACGCTCTTCACGGGGTGATTAATGTAATTACCCGAATTCACGCATTATTATCAGGATAAATGGAACGTTGTTGTTGTTGTTCGTTGTTGTTGTTGTTTGTTGTTGTTGTTGAATCCTCCTCCTCCTACCACCCCTGTAAATCCACTAGCTTCGGTAATGTAGCAGAAAGGTCGAAACTGTAATAATAAAAGAAAAAATAATAATAATAATAATAATAATAATAATAATAATAATAATAATAATAATAATAATAATAATAATAATAATAATAATAATAATAATAATAATAATAAAACGTTCAGAAAAATAAATTATTAACAAAAGATTAACAAAAAAACTTACAAACAAAAATTATTAAAAAAGTTTTCAAAACAAATGAATTTTTTGGGCAAAAAAACTTACAACCAAATAAATTATTAAAAGTTTAAAAAGTTTCAAAACAAATTATTAAAAAGTTTTCAAAAATAAATATAACAGAAAAATTTACGAAACAAATTATTAAAAAGAAAATAAAATTTGTTAAATTAAATATTTTTAAAAAAATAACAAGACTTACCGCAAACATTTTCATAAGAGTGTGAATCTTTCCCGCGTTAAAAATATTAAGCTGGGCCATTCTGATTCTTAACAAGAGCTTCAATAATCTGGTGATTCTTATCAAGAACTATAATAAAAATATTAGTATTATTAAATAATTATATAATTATTTTAAAAGATGTGGAACATTATATTTCTCAATGATTCTTATTTATTATTATTATTATTATTATATTATTATTATTATTATTATTATTATTATTATTATTATTATTATTATTATTATTATTATTATTACCAATCACACAACAGAAAACACCCACCTAGCGTGACTATCGTTCGCTAAGATGCAAACCTCAAGACAGACTGAATATAACTAACAGCTAACAACACCCATGCATGTGTTAATATAATACCGTGTTCCTCCCAAACATTACGGAAACTCCATTACTAGACTCCGCCCTCTTTCAGAAATTTTCAAACCCTAACATGAAACATTAACCCCTCCCTCCATTTTGCATCTTTATACTTTATATATATATATATAAGTTGAAATAAATATTGTTGTTAACAGTTTTGAATAAACATCGGTATGATGAACACCTTAGAAAAATTCGTGTTTAGATCCCCCTGTACATCTCTTGTGTGTGGTCCTACAGGATCTGGTAAGACTTTTGCCCTGTTAAAGTTCCTAAAACACCCTGATCTATTCGAACAACTCCCTGTAAAAATAATCTGGTGTTACAGTGTGTACCAAGAAAAGTTTAACGAATATAAAGATGTGATTCAATTTCATGAAGGTATATACGATGTAAAGTCTTTGGAAAATATACAGGGTCACAAAATTATAATCCTTGAATTTGATGCATAAATTGAATGAGGATATAGCTGAAACTTTCACGAGCTTTCTCATCATTTAAAATGTCAAATGTGTTTTTTAATACACACAAAATAGCTTTCATCAAATAAATATATGAGAGATTGGTTTCTTTAAATACAGACATATTTAATTTTGTTCCCGAGCTCAAGAGAAAATGTAAGTCAAATCAATGTTTAGCAATCAACATTCTTTTGCCTATGCAAAGCAAAAGAAGCTTCCTGAAGGTATTAAAGAAGTTACATCTATCGACACGTTATTTACCTGTGTGATCTTCATCCTACAGAACATACAGAGTACTGTTACGCTACAAACCATCTTCCACTAAAAACTGAAGCTTGTCTAACGATCTGAATAACAATGAAGTAAGCTGTTTGAAAACATATTTTACCTGTTATAAGAAAAAATTATAGGCAACTAAGTAATGCTGGAAAAATGTAAACATCTAAAATGTACATCATTTACCCGATCGTATGTTTGAAGATAGTCTTACCTTATAAAAGGCAAATGCTTCCAAGTAAAAAGAGCATCAGAACTAAAAGTTCGTCGACATTAGCAAATCCTCAGACTTACACGTAATTAAAAGAAGAATTTAAGAAAAATGAAGAAACTGGTGACAGACAGGAGGATGCCTTCCCCTCTATTATTTAGCATTGTAACACCGGTGCTAACTAAATTACTAACTGGTCAAAGCTAATAATAATACTAATAATAATAATAATAATAATAATAATAATAATAATAATAATAATAATGAAGAAGGTAGTGGTTATGCCGTTTTCCGATTACGAAAAAATAAATAATATTACTGTACAACAGCAACAACAACAACAGCAACAACAACAGCAACAACAACAGCCTCAACCTACTACGTTATATGATCCTAAATTGGTACAAATGTCTAGTATCGAAAACGAGCTTGGCCAAATTTTAAATTCACATATGAACATTCACGATAAAAGAATAAAGTATCAGGAGATATTACAAAAGCTAATAGATTTGAAAGAAAAATATACCAACTATAATGCCTCAAGTTCGGTAAATGAAACTGAAGAAGAAGCTGAAACTATTAAAGATTTTAAATCTATTTTAGAAAGCAGTCTTCCAACTAGTGTAAAAAATAAAGGAATAGCTTTATATAACACTTTAAAAGGTCAGATTAATTGGGACTCTAATGGTCAAATTGTAATAGACGGTGATCCTATTATAGGATCAAATATCGTAGACCTAGTTTCTGATCTTGTACGTAATTGGCGAAGAAACCCTATCACAGGATGGCCTATAATAAAACAAAAATTAAGAACAATTAATTTTCCTAAAAGTTTAATATTAAATGTGGAACGTTTGGCAGATGTAGAAAACGTGTACTCTACACCTAGAGCTATGGCGTCAAGCTCTTCAGCTGTAATGACGTCATCACCCTCTCCTTTAGGACTAATAAAAAAACGATCCCACAAGAACCCCTATCCATCGGTAATCAAATTAAGGAAAAAGGCAAGCATGAGTCGAGAATGGTTAAAAATGTAGGGTTGAGATGATATAAAACAGGTGTTCATTAGGCTTAACATCTGTTCAAACATGAAAGCTTCCAAAAGACGCTCGCAGCTGTTCATTTTTAGCCGTTATACTCCCCCATTAGGCTTACTGTTAGGTCTAAAATTACGAACAGCATTCCTGAAAGCCTTTGTATAAACATGAAAGTAACCCTAAAGTGCAGCTGTTCATTTTTAGCCGTTATACTCCCCCATTAGGCTTACTGTTAGGTCTAAAATTACGAATAGTGTTCCTGAAAGCCTTTGTATAAACATGAAAGTAACCCTAAAGTGCAGCTGTTCATTTACGGATTAGGTTTCACCTTTAGGGTTGCCTGTTAGGGTTAGCATTCCTATTAGCTTTTGTATACATTTCTCTGATTGGTTGGTTGACGACCTCCCCTTTTTAGGGTTACAGAGTTCTCGTCGCTGAGGATGAAAGCATTCTTCAGTTGAGCGTTCGACTTTGCTGTGTCAACATGGTTTCTCTATTAAACACCAAGTTCGTAAACGATATTGTGTCATGGAAGATATCCCATCCCAAAGATATAGTGAACTTATTTTTCCGTCGTAAAATTAGTGGGGAACGTTACTTCACATGTTCCTCTCCACCTCATACAAATAACCGCCCTCTATTCTTATCGTGTGAAGAATTAAACCGCGTATTTGAAGAAGTAAATACATGGGTGAACGACAATTACGTTTCATCTAGCGTAACAAATTCGTGGGGTGTGACCATTGCACGAGGCGAAGCCAACGATACGAAAAGATTAACTCTTGTATTCTCTCTGCATAACAATATTGAAGCCATTGACTTACGCAGTTGGTATAGAAGCACCCCTGAAGGAATATACAGGCCGACAAATTATGGTTTCCAAATCGTAGGTAGAGAACATATTACAGCATTTATCAAGATGCGTGAAGAAATATTAAGACGGGATGTCGAAGTCGACCAACTAGACCATCTTATCAATACAGCCCATCGCTTACTATACACTGTGTACAACGAAAACTATATGTTTGACGCTCAATTAGCAGATGTCATGGACGTTATAGATATTGAAAAATTTACTTTTCATTGGGAAAAAGAAATGAAGACTCCTGGATACAAAGATCAAGACTTGAAAATATCGGCGAGAGATATTTACACATACGTGACAACGGTTGGACTCCCTAGTCTCCGTCAGTATATTATAAATACACAGTATCTGTTAAGTCCTATGGCCCAATCTCAAGCTTATTAAGAGTATATAAGATTTCTGTGAATTTATTCTTTTAAAAATTAATTTTAGTGTGATTGTATTATTTTAAACATATGCACATGTTGTAAGCATATTTTAAATTACTTTTTTTTTTTATCAAACTAATTTGTGTAAGATATTGTATATATATAATTTTAATGATTAAAATTGCTTTTTTAAAAATATTTTGTTTCTTTTTTCTCTTTTATTTTATTTTTTCTTATTATATATATATATATATATATATATATATATCATGCTAATATACTATATATCTAATATATATTTTACCATTATATATATGGACATATATAATATATATTAATATAATAATATATTAATATTAAATAATATAATATATAGATAATTATATATATATATATAATAATTATATATATATATATATATATATATATAGTGTATATATAATATATATATATAATGTTTTTTTTTGTTTTTATTAGTCATGGATCATGATGGACGGTAAAGGATCAGTCGATAAATATTAGCTATGAACATGAACAGCCTTACAGTTAATGCGAGGCTTTCAAGATTTGCGTACAAAGTTCCTCACATTAATAAAAGCAACGTGAAAATATTTACCAAGGGGACGATGCTTTACTCTACAATAAAACCTATTCGAAAAAATTCCTAACGGAAACCATAGCTCCGTCATTTAGATAACGTACGGCATTAGATTTTGACAGAGGACCTGATAAAATATCAAATCTTACAATGAGGGGTATCAATTACATTCTTTTGTGATAGATGTAATTTTCCGGTAATTTATTGTTAAAGGCTTTTATAACGATAAAAAGTCAAAAACTGGTTGCTGAGCTCGTGAGAGAAATTATAAAATAAGTGATATGACAGATATCCTCAATTGATGTGGTCAGATAAAGGTGCAGAATTTTAGTAAAGAGTTTCAGAATATTACAATGAGTATGATAAGGGTACTCACAAAACATTTTCATTAATAAAGCAGCAATTGTGGAAAGAGTACAAAGACTATAAGTAAGAATGCACAGATATTCAGAAGATGATACAATATTAAGATATATAGATATACTGCAGAGACTTGGCTTATTCTTTAATAGTCCTTATCATACGACACTTAAGAAGACCCCTTAGAGATGGTAAGAGACAAATACCCTCCGTTCCGGGTCGTCCTGTACAAAAAAATAAAAAGATAACCCAGGCCAGAAATTAAATTGGAGTTGACGTGAGCGTGTTAAGGTCAGAGATGAAATTCTCAGACAAAGGTTATGAGGGCTGGATTGTTCAGAGAAGTTTTTAAAGTAGATAGCAATCAAAGAGAATTACCCAAGAGATGGTTAAAATTATACTAGTCTTGAAGGATGTTAGATGGCGAACAAGATAAAGGAGGTCTATAAACAAGAAATACAGAAAAACGCTTTGATCCTAAAGAGTTCACGAGTATCGAATAGAAAAAATATTAGGATCAAACGAAACGGTAAAACATAATACAGTCTCTGTCAGCATGGGTAGGCTTCCACTCGAAGTTTAATTAGTTATAGTAAATGCACTAGCTGAAATAAGAACATTCGCAGTCAGTTTACTTTGTGAACAATGGAATAAGATCATTTCTAATTTTACGCTTGGCCTTCATTCGGCTTCTATGATCTATATCCTGAGAGCATACAATATCGGACTCTACACACCCAATTATTGAACCATTATTAACTTTTGAATTCGAGAAATATATGGAAGCTCGATAAGTGAACATAATCTCGCACGCCGATATAAGAAGTAGGACCTGTTTCATATTTGGCTTTTACGATACTTAGAAATGTTTGATAATGTTAAAAATGTATTAAAAAGTAACGCTAGTACGCAACCATCAAACGAGGCAACAATGAATATTTCCGTGAAAAAGATTATGTAAAATAAACCGCGCGTCATTACAAACTCGGTTACCCGAGGCCGTGTTCATAAGACTCTTGCATAAACAAAAAATAGAAAGTCAATATGTACAAGACTGTTAGTGTTTCTTGTGTAATGAAAGGCCTTAACAGAAGATAACTGCTTTAATCAACTTATAAAATCTCATGAGCAGTTGGTGAACGCTGAAAGAGATATAACGTTTATTTATTCCGAGCCTCAGGTTGGTTTCGTAATTGTTGTTACTCACATGTATACAATATCGGGGAAATAATATCAACCGTCTCTATAATGGATCTAATGCGTTATATACCGAACATTGGAAGAGTATGTCCAAAGATGACACAAAGAATTCATACATGTTGTATGCTTGCCCTACTTAAGATGCTTTCAAGATCCAGGTATGGCCTAGTTTATCACAGATTGTAGACATCCAGTATGTAACCGAGGAATACTAAAGCCGTCTCTTTGTTAACGAGTAGTACAATTTTCCTAAAGGTCGTAAAGTTATAAGCTTTCCTAATGTTCACTACTTGCCCTTGGGTAAGACCCAACTGAGTTCAGTTCGCTTTATATAAGAGACGTTCGAGCAAACTCCATACCCCGATTCACAATTGGTACAGCGTGTGTAAATACACATAGACCGAAAGAAGCTCCGGTAAATAATAATAATAATCTGGAAAGAGAAAGAGTCTTCAGGGGTTCAAGACTCAGAGGGGCTATGGTTTCAGGAGGAAAGTTTTTGCCTTCGTTATTTCGTAGAGAGCTATCCCTGTTTCAAATCAGGCGGTAAATACATCGCTAAACAAAGCAGCCAGAACGGGAATAAACACAATCCCAGGATATTATGGGGGGTGTCGACCCTCGTAGTGCTTGTACAACGTCGACTACGATGTTCAGATGAAGTGTTAGAATGATTACGAACACTATGAAGCTAAGCATGACTGGGTCAACAGGCTTAGATAAGGTGAAAAGACGCTTGTATACCACAACCGTCCTAATAATAATAATAAAAAAAAAAAGTGGAAAAGTAAAAAAAAAAAACCTCGTAGCAAGGAAACGTCAAAATACAAAAAATAAAAAAAAAAATCATGCAGACGTAAATAAAGGATATTTTGAATATACATCATGTGGCAACTTGTACTTAATATATAGATGTGTACCTAAAGAATATTTTCATTAAAGGTTTAGCGTTAGAGTCGATACAGAATGGCATTTCTCCATCTCCTCCAGCCAGACTGTCTGTAAGAGGTGAATTGAATCCTTCTCAGCTGGAACCCTTACCCAGATCAGCCGTGAGTGAGCTCCAATTTTATTAGCTATAATCCACGTTTCACGCGATCACAAATACGAGATGTGCCTCTCCGAATTCAATATCCCAAGCACTTCTGACCAATATCTTGACCCTTCCGAATGTGTTTTTATATTTGAAAGTGAAATTAGTAAACGAAGATGGATCCGATCATCACAGGAGACCGATCACGTAGTGTAACTCCGAGACAATTTTCCTGTAACCACCGTGTTTTTAATCAACTTGAGGTGTCTTTTTAAAATGAATACCATCTCTCTAGGAGCGTCAGCTGCAAGTTACCCTTATCGATGTTATATTGAAACTTTACTAAATTATTGTCAAGATGCGAAGGAGTCTCATCTGCAATCATGTGGATATTACAATTTAAAAGATGTAGAGAAACATAGAACCAACGCTGCTAAGTCTAAAAATAACGTATGAATATTATGGACGTGTAAACGGTGATATATTCTCTCAAGAAAGACTTATTCTACCATCAGTGGACACCCGCATCAGGTTAACTAGATCTACACCTGAATTTGCTCTTAATGTTAAAAGTGCACTTTTAGCCACAACTACGGCTCCAAAGCCTATCTTTAAATTACTGGATGCTTATCTATATGTACGTAAAGTGAAATATTCCCCATTAAACACTATATGGAAATAGAGAAAATCTCTTTTAACCGATACAGCAAAATATCCAATAAAGAGAATTGAGACTAAAATTTTTAACTTTACCCAAAGATTATCGAGTATTATATACCTAACATTGTTAATGGTAGCTTACCTCAGAAGGTATAATAAGAATTGTAGAACATGATGCTTATTCGCGGAAACTATGGAAAGTCCGCCTTTAAATTTACCCATTTCGGCCTTAGGGGTATCAGCTTGCAATGTGAATGGTCAACCACATACGGTCGGGATTATGAGATGATATATGAAGACTCCCATTCTCTCAATGTTCGCGTCCTTTTAACGATTTATTTGCCAATACTGTATCTTGCAGCTATACGGGTGTTGATCTCAAGAATTATGCCGAAAACAGTAATTTATATGCATGACGATCTCCACAGCTTGATCTGTTCAGCTTGTAATGCTATCATTCTAAATAATCCTAAGAAAGAACATTAGGATTGAGTCCTAAAATTTGGACAAAGCTTGACATCTCTCAATCTCAGTTCTGGTGTATTTGGAACATCCTCAAATTATCGAGATTGACAGAGTACGAAATATATGTCTTGAATTATAAAGATGAATGAAGAAGAAATATTAATCTTTAGAAACGAAAGGAAGATTTTTAAGTGTAATCGCCCTGTAAATGAACTTAAGCTCTGGTGAAATTGATACCGACGTCTGGTCTTATCTGTGCAACACTTCAATAGGGACGTATCGAGCAATGGACATTGGATAGCAGTGTATAAGAATAAAAATAATGTTGTACTATTCCTAACGACTCTCTGCATTCTAGATTTTAATGAATATAATACATTACTAAACATCTTTTTTAAAAGTATAATAAATGTTCAAGTATGTTAAAACACCTTATTTCCTGTACCAACCTATTCGTTCTAATTTATGTGGTGTATACTGTATTTATTTCATAATATGTCTTTTTAAATAATGTTTCTTTTATTAAAACTTCTAAATATATTTGATGCTAAAAATTATATGTCAATGATTATGTAGTTGCACTTATGTTATATAACGCTTTAAAAATAAATACTTGTTATTCTTTTCGTACTTTTATCCAAGAACTTATTTATACTAAAGAAAAATATGACTTGAAATTCAAAAGATCACATAGATCAGTATCCAATAGATCTATAGAGGACAGAGGGTGGCGGAGAGGTAGCAGTTGATTTACTGATTAGGGTTGTAAAACGTAAATTTGTTACGTTATAAACCTGAAAAGCATAAAAGATTTTAGTAAAAAAGAAAAATATAATAAAAAAATAAATAACAAATAATAAATTTTGAAAAAAAAACATTTAAGCTTGAAACAAAAGGCTCTAGTTCGTCAACAAGCCTGAACAAAGTTAATATACAACCTATATAAGAAAGAAAAATCAAATCCTGTCTTTGATTTAGGTTTTGACGAGAACATTTCCATACCGACTCAACCACCCTCCCCCCAAAAACCCAACCCTAACCCCAATATATATATATATTATATTATCATATATATATATTATAATATATAATATATGATATAATATATAATATATATATATATATACATTATATATATATATACATAGAAATATATATATATATAGAAAACGTTAAAAAACTATTTTAAAACATCATATTTCTATTTAATTTTAAGAAAAACTAACATTGTTCATTAAGCTAGATCTAGAAAGCTTGCATACCGGTCTTATGAATTTAGGTTAACGGAACATTTCCTCATACCCCCACTCAACCCCCCCCTAACCTAAACCATAACACCGACCGTGTATATATATAGTATATATAGCTATATAGTATAATTATAATATATATCTATTTTAATATATAATAATATATATTATATATATATATGAATATAATTTTTTTATTGTATCATATATATAGAAAAATTAATAGAGGAGCTTAAAGATCTTCTAAAACCATCATATTTCTATTTATTTGTAAGGCAAAAATTTGTATAATTACAATCTAAAACTTGGCATACCGGTCTTTAATTTAGGTTAACGAACATTTCCCATACCCACTCACCCCCTAACCCTACATACCATACACCGACCGTGTATATAATATATATATAAATCTATATAAATATATATATAAATTATAATACAAAGTGATTACCTGCCACCGCTCTCTTTTTTTTTTCATTTAATAATCTATTTTGAGACTGAAATGCAGCATGAAAGAGCAACCCATTAGCCTTCAAGATGAAAGAAGTGAAAAGTAGTCGTTACCTTTATAATAAAAAATAAATAGTAATAATATATAAATAATAATAATAATAACTAATAATAGATAAAATAAAATATATAATATAATAATAATAACCTAATAAATAATAATTAATATAAAATAATCATAATAAAATATCATTTTAATAAAATTTCGAACAATTTTTTTTTCTTTTTTTCTTTATTCCATTTCACCTAAATAAGAATGAAACAGAAAAGCGGTAAAAAAGAGAGAACGTTTCATCATCCTGCCCTAGCCTTCACTATTCGTGTACTCACGAACACACATAAGGTCCACACACAACACACACACACACACACACACACGAACACACACACCACACACAACCTTAATGTTTAGTAGTAATATATATATAGTATTATATATTATAATATATACTATATATATATATTAACGTAATTAATATATAATAATATATACATATAATATATATACATATAATAGTATATATATATATATATAGCCGTAATATATAATATATATATATATATATAATCTATTTTTTTCTATATATATAGATAAATAAATGTTATGTATTGTATATAAATATATAAAATTTAAATTAATATATATATATATATTATATATTATATAAGAATAAAATTAAAAAAGGTCAAAACATGAAATGAAAATAAAAATTCCTGTTTGCCCAGATTCTAATTGCGTACAAAAATATTTTCGAATGTAGATTGCTACATGAAAACATAACGCACCAGATTTTTTCCTCCGTTTCTTTTTTTTTCTTTTAGTTGTAGGTTTAGAAAAAAAGAGAGAACTTTCACCCTCCGATCCCTCCAACTATCCGTGTACTCACACCACACACACACACACACACCACACACACACACACACACACACACACAACAGCACTCATTGTATATATATATATATATATATATATATAATATTATATATTATAAATATATATATATATATAATATAATATATATATATATATATATATATATATATATATATAATATATATATATATTATATAATATATATATATTATTATATATAATCTTATATCTAACACTTTGAAAAGCATTTATATATATAT
>JABUQX010001377.1:0-5000 GCA_015478945.1 Trachelipus rathkii
GTTATGTTTGCGTTCTTCGACGATGTTAACGTTCGCATTTATCGTGAGCGCTCGCGTTTTCGTGCGCCGCTTCATATATATATATATATATATATATATATATATATATATATATATATATATATATATATGGTGTATTTTCAGAAATGGTTTCTCGTTTGGAAGACCTTTGCAAAATTCCAGGTTCCATTGCACTTGCAAGCGAATTAGAGGTTAAGAATTCTTTTATTGCCTATGTGCTTTCCAAATCATACATCATAGGTGAATCCTTGTTTGAAGCTATGGAGAAGAAAATATCAGATACATTACAGGAGTTCAATTTGGTTTTGAGAGACAAAATATCTATTCCTATGGTTATATGGAGCTTGCAGAGATCCTATAAATGGGCAAAATTTCATGAGAAGAAATTTGGTTTGCCCTTCGATTATTGCTATTACTTCCTCAGAAGTTCTCTTTTTACCTCCAATGGAATGGTTAATGAAGAAAAGGCTGCGAGAGAGATTTTAAAGGACAATGAAATAAGTTCTTCCATTAGATTTTCCATAGCTTGTTATTACTGCTTTTCTGATGACATTCCTGCTTTGTGGGAGCAACTACCAGAAGATAAGAGACCTAAAATTGTCAATGGAGAAATGTGTACAGATGGTTTAGGTAAAGGTGGAAACATTGTGATGGTTATCTCATGGAGTCAATTTTTGTTGGGAGAGTATAAAAACAGTGAGTCTTTTTTATATTATAAATTTATGAAGTGCTTTGAGAATGATGAAAAATATATTATGGTTTGCAAGGATGTGTCATTTAAAAACTGTTTTGAAGAGTTAGATGAACTACAAAGAAAGGAGGCTGTGAATTTTTCTCGAAGCAAATTCAAAGAGATTTTACGTTTGAGACATAATTGTTATTCCTCTTCTGAATTTTTACAATTTGACCGACATATTGAAATGGTAATATATTTACTTCGTCATTTAGATGAGAACCAAGTAGAGGTATTCTTCCAGGAACATGGAATGCTGTATTTAGTATTGAATCATTTATTAAGTTGGCTTTATCAACACTGGTTTATGGACATAGTGAATAGATTTTGGGAATTATTACCGAAAAGTGGATTTTATTTTCTGCTTTGCAAGATTGTCAATTTGATGACCAATAAATTGGCTCGTAAATTTTATGATTTTCGTTACCTTTTCAAAGAGTTTTGGATACAAAGTCCTTCGTCCCTGAAAGCATTTTTCTTTCGAGTTGAAACTGGTGTTTTTTTTCGAGGTGAATATGAAGAGTTTAAGTGCTTTCGAATAGAGTTTGAAGGAGGTTGTAATTCAAATTATGAATGTTTAGTAATAAATCAACTTTTTAATTCATTTTCATTTACTATTGAAGATGAAGAAATTATACGACTGATTTTTGCAAGTGCAACCATGGAGCAGAAGTTATACATTGTACAATCGAATAGGCTAAAGATTGGTAAATTAGCTTTTAAAATTTGTGATCTGAAGCGAATTGATTTATTTATTGAATGTTGCGTACCAAATGATAGGGTTAGAAGTTTTAAAAGGAAGTTATTTAATGTCGAGGATAACTTGAGATGCTTATGGAATTTAATTATCTGCAGTAAATTGTTACAGCTTCAAAAGATTCTTAGTTGGGGTTTTAATGGTGGTGAGGAGATTAAAGAATATCAACAATGGTTACTGAAATTGTTTTTAAGTTCAGGAATGGATGTTTTTGATTACAGTTCCAATGAGTTAAAATGTATCGATAAGTTTTTGGAAGAGATTTTTTCTTTGGATGAAATTAAAGCGTTTAAGGAAAGTTTGGTTGTAAGTGTGAATGATTTGGGGATACGCTATAATTCCATGCTGTTAGAAGAGCATTTTCAAGAGATCGATTTATATTTGAATTGGATTGACCTCTCCCAGAAAGACACTAAAGATTTCAAAAGACAGTTTGCATTTTACAATAAAATACTTAATTTTTATAGTACGGGTGTTTCGAGAAGAGAATTATGTCAAACGGATGAATTCATTCGATGGGCAGAACTTACAGAGTCTGAGATAAAAGATTTTAAAACCTGTGAAATTTAAACAGAAATTTATAACACCGGATCTGGTAAAGATAAGGAATCGGAGTTTGTTGAGAAATTGCTCGGTTGGAGCCAATTTTCAAAAGAGGAAGTCAAGGAATTTTATTTTATTTTGTTAGAAGATATTACTAGAAGGAAAAACAAGTTTTCATAAAAGCTTTTAATACTTTAACATCAGAGGACCAGGAGAAAAGACTATAATAAAAGTTTTAGTTTAAAAGCTGCTGACGTCATTGAATATTATGTGATGAAAAACACAAGTGGGATGAGGTTGAAGAACTTTTAAATTTCAAAAAGGAAATCAGTGAGTTCAAGAAAAAGTTTCCTTTAGATATAAGTTTGTTATACTTGAAGCTGATCTCAGATAAGAAATTTGATGATGTCGACAAGTTCTTTACTTGGACGGGCATTGATGATGGCTTAAAAAAGGAATTACTGAAAAATATCATATTCAATAATCGTATTTACGAAATAGTTGCAACATGGTGTATGGGAAGTGAGAACAGAAATTGAGGTTTTGAACTGGCTGTCTGCTAATGATTTGTGTGTGAACAAATGGAAGAAAGTTTTTGAATTGGTTCCAAAGTTGAAGGAAGTTGCTTTTATTCCGATTGTGAATCGCAAATAGATATCAACTCATTTTGTTCTTCATGTGAACGTTACAGTCCATCTTCCAAAAATATTTCAGAATTCATTCGTTTGGTGGACGAACATGTCAATAAATGGAAAGGCAAAAGGAAAAAGAAACTTGAATCTTCTCTTGAAATTAACACTAGACAAGCTAAAAGAAGAAATCATTGTTGACATCATTTTTTGTAATTTCTGTGGGATAAATTGCAAAAAAAAAATATATATATTTTTTTTAGTATATTTTAATTTTCTGCTTTAAATTTTTAATTTTTTTATTTTATTTTTTTTTATTTTTTTATTTTTGTCTAGCTTTAAATTTGATAAAGTTTTGTATATTTTATATACGTATGAAACTAATAAAAATATAACTGTTTATTTATTTTTTTTTGCAGGAAAATCACCTAATAATAAATACAAACTTGTTAAATATAATAAATCTACCTTGCACGTTATAGGGATCGATTTGCTTAGTTATAACGACACTTGAATTTATTATATCTACATTTATTTTTCTCTCAAGACATGCCTAACTTTACCTAACCTTCTCTAACTTAAGCATTGTCGTTCAAACTAATAATACCTATTGTATCCCTACTTACCACGGCACACAAAGGAACTAGCATGATAGGTTGAAAATACAACTCTGAGGGAGTCCTATTATAATTCTATTAAAACATGCGTAATAAAATTTTTTTAATATCTTAGGGAATATTGTGTTACTGTTGAATTGTGACGATTCAGACAGGACATGGGATAGCCTTTTTGGAGGTGTTATGGGCCATAGTGTGAGGAAATGGAAGCGATGGATGGAGTCCAGTTGAGACCAATCAATGAAGATGTCGTGATCGGATATCTGGGTGTTTGAACTGCAAAAATTGTAGGCGTGGGGAGGAACCCACAATATGTAGTGGCTGTGCTTGATATTGGTCTAGCAGCCAATGCGGAAGCGTGCTAGGAGCCTGTGAGAGATAAACCACTCGCTTATATCTGGTTTATATTTGTTTCATTTGCTCAACGAAATCGGAAGCCATGACAGAGAACAGGGTAATAATAAGTTAATGAAAGGCGACCTATTCTATTGCCGTCCGGGAAGTACCAAGAACAGCTACGGAAAGAGTAGGAGGCCACTCTGGCCTCTGTTAGCGGTTTCATTGCCAGTCACCTCTACGAGAGATAGGGTTCAACAGTGTGTGATTCGTTTCTTGTGAGAGTGGAACAGCGGAAGAAATTGTTGTACAGGAGATACCATTGTGTTTTTAGAGTAGAGGGCGTTGAGCGTCTGGAGAGCACTGAGCGAATCCAAACAAATGACGTAAGGGTGGTCTTGATTAAGGAAGAAAATTTGAGAGGGAAACCGTTATAGCTACTAATTCTGCAGTAAAAATTGAAGCATGAGGGGAAGGGTATGGGGAGAGGTTGCGGTTAGGAAAGACTGCAGACGCGCCTACGCCGTCCCCTATTTTAGAGACAAGAATGATGCCTTTAACAAAGTGGCAGAGTGGATAGATTTTTTGACAGAGGACAGAGCCAGGCAGATAGAGGGAGCAGGGAATAGCGAAGGTGTGTATCCTATTAATTTTTTAATTTAAAAAATACATAACATGAAACTATAACGCCACAGTATATATATATATATATATATATATATATATATATATATATATATATATATATATATATATATATATATATATATATATATATATATAGTTTACGCATATTCGCAGCGATAAAATTACCTCGCATTTTAATGGTTCGCCTTTCTCTTTTGCGCTCATAAACACATTCATCTTACAGACGCCACCTTTTATCCACATATCATATACACATACTTATATCCACACCACTTCTAGACAACATCTTACACTACCACTTATCTTATGCCAGAAATATTAATGCATGCCTCGGAGAAGGTCGTGATCGCCGTAAACGGCCTTGTATCTTTCGGCGAAAATGTATGAATCGTATGGGTACATGGAATGTCAGAGGAATAAAATTTGAGTAGAGAGGTGAGGGCTGTATTTAGAAAGGGCAAATTTGATTTGTTCGCTGTGGCTGAAACAAGATGAAAGGAAACAGTGAAAATTAGTGGTGTGGTGTGAAATGTGTATGTGCTGGTGTGGAAAGGAATGAGAGAGAGAAGGGAAGAAGTTACAATTCTGATGAGTGACTTGTGGTACAGAGCTTTGGTAGACATTATGCGTGTGAGTACTAGAATTTTAATGGTTTAATTTAAGTTTGAAAAGGTCAAGGTATATGTGGTTGTAATATATGTTCAATCTGAGGGTAA
>JABUQX010001377.1:10000-27500 GCA_015478945.1 Trachelipus rathkii
TTATATATATATATATATATTATATAATATATATTAATATATATATATATGCGGAGTAGAAGAGGTTAATAATTAATTGGCCCAGAATTAACTCCCTTACCTCTCGAGTACAATAATTAATAAAAGGAAAGTGTATTAAAGAGATTTTGATGTTAGTCATTTATTAATATTCTTTCTTGTTTTAGTTTTATCACAGATCATAATAGACAATTTTTATTTTGTATAATAAATATGGACTGGGTCACAGACCCTTCGAATACATTTTCGTGAGAACTCGAATCCAATATTATATTTATTAGAATGATTCGCACAGGGGCGAGTGCTATAGTGCCTCGATGTACTGTGCTAGATCTTATTCACCATTCTCTCTCTCTAATTTTTATATCTTATTATTTCACTGATGACACATAGTGGCGTATCACTGACACTCAGAGAATCTTGATATACGGAACATTTAATATATAAATAACTTCAATTTAATTACAAAAATAATATATTTAACGTGCCCAGGGTCAGGCCCTGGAACAACGTGTTGAAAGGCACTGAAATGTCGTTTGGCCATCACTGGCGTCCTTCCTATCCTCGGTCCCAGATAAAACCGGGTAAGGGGCAAACGTCTATTGGGATATAGATATTATTATATAGAAATAATATAAAAAAGAATAAAAATAGTTATGTGTGATCTTATAAGTGCGGGCAATTTTACCGGTACATTAAATAAATACACATAACGATCTGAGATGCTTTGTTTCAACTCTTATCATAATAGCTTTTCCTCAAATGAGTTCTAGCTTTTATAATTACAATAAAGATTATAAAGCATTATCCTTATATAGTACTAGACTAATATATATATATATATATATATATATATATATATATATATTTATTATATATATATTTATATATATATATATATATATATATATATATATATTTTACAGAAATGGTTAATCATGATCATAAGTATCCATAACACGCATTAGAGGCCATTGCCACATGGCCAAACGACTTAAGAGGTTAAGGATCTCATTTCATTGCTAGGTGGCTTTTCCAAACGTTCATCATGGGTAAACCCTGGTTTGAAGCTATGGCAAGGAAAATATTGGATACATTACAGAAATTCAATTTTGGAGTGGTTAATAAAAAAAAGGCTGCGAGAGAGATTTTAAAGGACACTGAAATAAGTTCTTGCATTAGATTTTGCATAGCTTGTTATTGCTGCTTTTCTGATGTCACTCCTGCTTTGTGGTTAGAGCTGCCAGAAGATAAGAGACCTAAAATCGTCATTGGAGAAATGTGTACAGATGGTTTAGGTAAAGGTGGAAACGATGTGATGGCTATTTTATGGAGTTGTTTTTTGTTGGGAAAACATTTTAAAAGGGACTCCTTTTTATATTATAAATTTATGAAGTTCTTTGAGAATGAAGAGAAATATAGGATTTGTAATGATGTGTCAATTAAAAAATGTTTTGAAGAGTTATATGAACTACAAAGAAAGGAGGCTGTGATTTTTTCCCGAAGCAAATTCAAAGAGATTTTACGTCCGAGAATTAATCGTTTTCCCTCTAATAAATTTTTGCAATTTCTGCCACAAATGGAAATGGTAATATATATGCTTCGCCATTTAGATGAGAACCAATTAAAGGTATTCTTTCAGGAACATGGAATATTGTATTTAGTTTTATATAGTTTATTAAGTTGGCCTTGTCAACACTTGTTTATGGGCATAGTGAATAGACTTTGGGAATTATTACCGAAAAGTGGATTTTATTTGCTGCTATTATATATTGCGTGTTTGATGAATGATAGATTTTCTCGTAAATATTATGATTTGCGTTACCTTTTCAAAGAGTTTTGGATACAAAGTCCTTCGTCTCTGAAAACGTTTTTCTTTCGAGTTGAAAGTGGTTGTATTTCTACAGATGCTGAAGAATATGAAGAGTTTAATTGCTTTCATAGAGAGTTTCGTATGGGTTCTTACTCAAATTTTGAATGTTTTGTAATAAATATACTTTTTAATGTCAAGTCATTTACTATTGAACATGAAGAAATTATACGACTGATTTTTGCAAGTGCAACCATGGAACAAAAGTTATGCATTGTAGAATCGAATTGGCTAAATATTGGTAAATTAGCTTTTAAAATTTGTGATCTCAAGCAAATTGATTTATTTATTGAATGTTGCGTACCAAGTGAAAGGGTTACAAGTTTTAAAAGGAAGCTATTTAATGGCAAGGATAACATGAGATCCTTGTGGAATTTTTTTCTCTGCGGTAAATCGTTACAGCTTCAAAAGATTTTTAGTTGGGGTTTGAATGGTGAGGAGATTGAAGAATATCAACAAAGGTTATTGCATTCATTCTTAACGTCGAGAGTTCGTAATTACAGTTCCGATGAATTTAAGTTTAGTTTTTGGAAGAGATTTTTTCTTCGGATGAGATTAAAGCGTTTAAGGAAAGCTTGGTTGTAAGTGTGAATCATTAAAATTCCATGCTGTAAGATGTGAATTTTAAGAGATTGATTTATATTTGAATTGGATTGACCTTTCCCAGAAAGACTGTAAAGATTTCAAAAGACAGTTTGCATTTACGATAAAATAATTAATTTTTATAGTAAGGATGTTTCGAGAAGAGAATTATGTCAAACGGATGAATTCATTCGATGGGCAGAACTTACAGAGTCCTGAGATAAAATATTTTAAAAAAGTTAGTGTAAACAAAGAAATTGATCATAATGTAAGATTTAATATTAAAAATGAAATCTGTAACTTGAAATTGCTCAGTTGGAGCCAATTTTCAAAAGAGGAAAAGTGAAATTTTATTTTTAATTTTGTTAGAAGAATTACTAAAAGGAAAACAAAGTTATTTCATATAAAAAACTTTTTTAATGAGCTTCCTTTATCAGAGGACGAGGAGGACAAGAACTATAATAAAAAATTTAGTTTAAAAGCTGCTGACGTTATTGAATATTATGTGATGAAAAACAAGTGGAATGAGGTTGAAAAACTTTTAAATTCGCGTTTTTCATCCAAAAAGGAAATTGGTGAGTTCAAGAAAAAGTTTCCTTTAGAAATAAGTTTGTTATACTGGAAGCTGATCTCAGATAAGAAATTTGATGATGTCGACAAGTTCTTTACTTGGACGGGCATTGATGATGGCTTAAAAAAGGGATTACTGAAAAATATCATATTTAATAGTCGTATTTACCAAACGGTTACAACAATGTTTATGGGAAGTGAGAGCGAAATTGAGAGTTTATTGAACTGGCTGTCTGCTAATGATTTATTATTGAACAAATGGAAAGAAAGTTTTTTGAATTGGTTTAATGAAACCAAAGTTGAAGGAAGTTGCTTTTATTCCGATTGTGAATCGCAAATAGATATCAACTCATTTTGTTCTTCATGTGAACGTTACAGTCCATCTTCCAAAAATATTTCAGAATTCATTCGTTTGGTGGACGAACATGTCAATAAATGGAAAGGCAAACGGAAAAAGAAACTTGAATCCTCTCTTGAAATTAACATTAGAAAAACTAAAAGAAGTCGTCATTGTTGACATCATTTTTGAAATTTCTGTCAGATCATTTTTTCTATATTTTAATTTTCTGCTTTAAAATTTTAAATTCTTTTATTTCAATTTTTTTACTTTTTAGTTTTTGCCTAGCTTTAAATTTGATAAAATTTTGTATATTTTACATACGTATGAAACTGTAATAAAAATATAACTTTGTTTAATTTTTTTTTTTTGCAGGAAAATCACCTAATAATAAATACAAACTTGTTAAATATAATCACTCTACCTTGCACGTTATAGGGATCGATTCGCTTAATTATAAAAACACTTGAATTTATTATATCTACATTTATTTTTCTCTCAAAACATGCCTAACTTTGCATAACCTTCTCTAACATAAGCATTGTCGTTCAAACTAACAATACCTATTGTATCCCTACTTACCAAGGCACACAAAGGAACTAGCATGATAGGTTGAAAACAACTCTATGGGCGAGTCCTATTATAATTCTATTAAAACATGTCTAATAGAAAATTTATTTTAATATCTTAGGGAATATTGTGTTACTGTTGAATTGGGATGATTCAGACAAGACATGGGATAGTCTTTTAGGAGGTGTTATAGACCGTAGTGTGGGAAAATAAAGACATGGGATTCCCTTTTAAAAGGTGTTATGGACCATAGTGTGGGAAAATAATAAAGACAATAGATAGACTTTTAGAAGGTGTTATGGACCATAGTGTGGGAAAATAAAGATAATGGTATAGCCTTTTAGGTGTTATGGACCATAGTGTGGGAAAATAACAGAGACATGGGATAGCCTTTTAGAAGGTGTTATGGACCATAGTGTGGGAAAATAACGAAGACATGTGTGATAGCCTTTGAGAAGGTGTTATGGACTATAGTGTGGGAAAATAACAAACACATAGGATAGCCTTTGAGAAGATGTTATGGACCGTAGTGTGGAAAAATGGCGGCGACGGGCGGAGTCCAGTTGAAACCAATCAATGAAGAGGTCTTCATCAGATTGCTCGGGGTGCAGACGGCAAAATTTGTAGGCGTGAGGAGAATCCCGAGATATGTAGTGGTTGTGCTTGATATTGGTGTTTTAGCCAATGCGCAAGCGTGCTAGGAGCACTTCCTGGAAGCGGTTTCGCCTGTGAGAGATAGACCACTCGCCAATATTTGGTTTATATTCAAGTTTCATTTGCTCAGCGAGATCGGAAGCCATGTCAGAGAACAGGGCAATAATTAGTTGATGGAAGGCGACCTATTCTAATGGCATCCGGAAAGTAGCAAAAACAACTACGGATAGAGTAGGAGGCCACTCTGGCATCTCTGTTAGCGGTTTCATTGCTAGTCACCCCTACCAGAGAGAGAGGGGGTTCAACAGAGTGTAATTCGTTTATTGTGAGAGTGGAACAGCCGAATAAATTGTTGTACAGGAGATACTATTGTATTTTTTTTTAGAGTAGAGGGCACTGAACGAATCCGAGTAAATGACGTAAGGGTGGTCTTGTTTAAGGAATAAAATTTGGGAGAGGAAAACCATTATAGCTTCCAATTCTGCAGTAAAAATTGAAGCATGAAGGGGAAGGGTAATGGAGGTTGCTGGTAGGGATAAGAATCCAAACTGTCGCTACGTTGTCTTATTTTAGAGCGCTTTACACCTATGAGAGTACACAGAATGATGTCTTGTAAAAAGTGGCAGGGCGGATGGTTTTTCGAGAGAGGACGAGCAGGAGATAGAGGGGCAGGGAAGTAGCAAAGTGTGTTGTATTATTTAAACTTTCTAATATAAAAAATAAATAAAGAGCTTAGTATGCCGTAATATATATATATTATTAGTATATAATAAATATATATTATATATTATATATATATTATTCATATTATATATATATATAATATATATATATTTTATATAATATATATAAATATTATAAATATATAATATATAAAATATATTATAATATACTATATATATTATCATATACTATATATATATAATATATATATATTATATTATATAATGATATATAATATACTAATAATATGCAGGGGCGAATCTGACGAAAAATGTTTGAGCATTGCGAAAGTATAATATATCTCTATTCAAACCTAGTAACCATATATATATTATATATAGTTATATATTATATATAATAATATTATACTATATATATAATATATATTATTATTATATATATAATATATATATATATATATATATTATATATATATATTTATATAATATATAGTATATTTATAATATTCCTGGGAAATAATAATTTAAGTTGAATGGGACTATAAAAACCAATTGCATAATTGATAAATACGGTATTGCGTGTACTGGATGCTAAATGTATTACGCAATTGTAGAGCACCAAAAATGGAATTCATCGAATGCCACATTTATAGTCTGCTGCCCAGCACTATTATTAATATAATATATATATATATATTATAGTTATTTATATATATAATATATATATATATATATTAATATATTATATATATTTATATTATATATAATATTATAGTATATTCTTATATATTATTATTATATATTTATGGATGAGATAAATTTTTGAAGATGACGATGTATGAAAAATATATTTTAAAATTTCTATTATTTTAATTAATTTACAAATCTTAATACGAATGAATTTAAATGTGTTATTTCATTTATTTAAATTTCAATTAAGATGATTAAAACTTGAAGTTTTCTGTATTCTTAAGGTCTTGTTTGTTATTAATTGTATATAATATAAAGATGTAAATAGTAGTTAATAAGTAGCAAGGGTATATAGGTGTATTAAAGTCGCAATTTTTGTTAATTGAAATAGAAAACAGTTGAAGAAATGGAAGGGTTGTGATGAAGCGAGATTGAGCATAAACTAAGAATAAGTAATGTACAGAGATGAGAGTAGCAATTAGAAAAAGGAGCTTGAGGTACAACAAGGAATATGAGGTTATCAAAGAAAGTTGGAATTTAAAATAATAGAGAAAAAGAAGAGTGATGAGATAAATAGAGTATGATGATAGGGAATGATTAAAGGATGAAAATCTCTGAGGAAATTTGAATAAGGTTTGAAAAGATTGATCTATTTCTTTATATGAAAATATGATGTTGAATTGCCCTGTAATGAGATGTTTTAGGAATCGTGGATAGAATTGAAATATAGGGGTATGAGATGTTAGTTATGTGTGTTGAATGTAGAGTAAGCGATGAGTTTTGTTTGATAAGTATTTTTTAAGAAGATGGTAGAGAATATAAAGTTACTTAGTTAAAATTTTAGGTAATAAAAGGGAAGAAAGTGAATTTGAATCTGTTATAATAGTGTAAAGTTAGGAGGTATAGTTGAGGATGGTAAAAAGAATATGAACAATATGAATATAGTGATAGGTTAAATTCGTGGATTTATAAAAAGGAGGAGCTGAATAATTGGATTAGACTTAATTAAATTGGATTTTCGACTGCAGAAATAAATAATATATATTTGAGGGTTAATATATATACATAAAATAAAATTTTGGATTGACATTTGTTGAGGTACTATAAGGATATTGAAATTTTTTTCCCTGGACTTGGGATAGAAATAACAACTGACTTCAATATGATATAGAAAATTTTCGTAAAGGGTCAGGAAAGAATAGATCGAACAATGAAAATTAATTCAGTTAAAGATACAGTAGATTGTTTCAGGATGATTATGGATATATGATATATCCGGAAACCGATTTATTACTTTATTTAAATTATAGGGATCCATAGGTGATTGGTTGAAAAGAAGATCTGGTAAAATTATATGGTTAACTTGCTATACAGAGACCTTTAAAATGGTTATGCTATTAATATATAAAAAAGATTAGACAGGATAAAAATATGATAAATAGCAATATATATACTAAATCTATACGGAAGATGTTCAAAGTAAAAAGGGGAAAATATTGTCAAAAATGATTAAAAAGTATAAAATTTTATATATATTTTATTTATAATCGGAATAGATGATATACATTCTAATTTATTATAATAAAGTAAGTGATTACTTACATCGTTATATTAATTACTTATTCATATAAATTAATATCATTTAGAATGTTAGTTACAGAGAGTATGCTTCTAGAGAATATTTACTACAATAACTATGAAGTCATTATATTATTAATATTCTTATATAATTATATATAATATATTTATATAATATTATATCTATAATAATATATATAATATATATTAACTGTATAATCTTATATTTATATTATATATTAATATTATATATTATATGTATATTATAATTATTATTCATTATATTATTATATATTATTAATTATATACTTTATATAATAGTTATATAATAATTACTCTTATATATATAATATATATTAAATATATATATATATATATTATTAAATTATATATATATTATTTTAATATAATATTATAATTAATTTTTTTATTTATATTCTTTTTTATTTATTAGAAGTTGTCTGGGAGCTAGTGTGGTTGAGGTGAGGTACTTTGCACACGCAATTCGCACTGTTAATTTTTCGTGCTCCGGCCGAAGGAACACTACAAGTTAGTGAGTCAAGCTAAACGAATCACTGCAATAAAATAAATTACTGGTCGCCATATTTGATATTTATATATGGTATATAAATATAGTGCTATAATTTGAAAGAGATTTGAAATCTTCTATAGGTAAAGTCTTTTTTACCGTAATTATAACGTTTGACTTTTTCGTAATAAGCGGACTTACAAGGTTTGTGTAACTTGCCTGGTTACATTTTCTCAAATTTGAATTTTTTTTCTTAAAGTTTAGATATTTTTTCAATATATTTACAGACTCTACCTTTGATTGACATGTTATTATGACGGCATCTAATAGATAGTATGTTTATAGATTCACTATAGTATAACTCGGTTTTTGTATATTTTATGACTTGTGTGTAAATCTTATGAATATTTATAATAGTAACGTCTAACTATATTTTTACATTGAGTAACTGATAATTGAGATATATTGTGATTAGTAGAAATGTATATCCATATGATACATATTAGATATATGTGTGTCAGTTATCTCTCATATATCAGTGTTCAGAGCCTGCACGCTATAAGTCATTCGATCATATAAAATCGTTTGAGGTAGGCGTTGGCTGCTTCAAGTATCTTAAAAAAGAACTAGTGGCCTAGCTATATCGCTACTTATATAATAATATGATCTCTATGCGCCCTAACGGTTATTTGATGCACTCGCGTCATTCAGACAAGTAAGAGGATGTTACGTCTATATATATCTCTGTCAAGTAAATGCATATAGTCGCCGTTACCATAAATAATGATATTATTATAGGATGAAGAAACGCATATAGTTTGTTGTAATATAACAAGCGGCAATAATTAGTCTTACAGCGCTCTTATCTCAGAGTAACATGTTACATGCGTGGTGCCAATAGGCCGTAGCCAGAGAATTTTTTGATCGGGGATGTGGTGGCTGCGCTTATACATTTCAAAAATAATATATATATATAATATACTTATATATATTATATATATATATGTTAATATATATATATATAATATATATATCTATTATATATAATATTATATATATAATATGGGAAATATATATAATAATTATATATTATATATTATATATATTATATATATATACTAGTATGATATATCTATATATATTATATTATATATATATTCTATAAGTATAATATTATTATATATATATATATCTATAATATATATATACGTAATATATATATAATGGCAATAATATAATATAATATTTATATATACTATATATAATCTATATATATAGATATTATATATAATTATTATATATATATATATTATATATATATATTATATATATATTATTATAATATATAATATTGTATTAAACTAACTGGGTACAGGTTACTGTTGAACCCCTTTGCTAAGCCTCAGTGAAATGATATGAACTTTATGTTTGCCAGACGACGTTTTTAATGGTTTTTACTAAAATAGAAAAACTGAAAAATTATACAATCAATGAAGAAATCTTCAGAAAACTGGTAATTACGCTAATTAATAACGTTATATATATTTTTTCTAAGTTTTAAGTTGTTTGATCGCTTTCATATTGGGTTAAAGTCAACTAGCTTTGTAGTCTTTTATACCGCTGGCATTTCTGACATTATTTATATGCTAAGACTCATCATATGTCGATAGATGTTTAAATCAATCAAGGAAAGCGTACCCGTTGATATTAGGCATATTTTTATTGAAAATTTATATTCGAAATGTAAAAGAAATTTTACAGCATTTGAAGACCATAATTTTCTGCGGAACTCATAACTTACCTTTATGAGGTAAAGACCTGTATGAGGGAATGTTGAAGACCTGATTAGATCGAAATAGAATGTGGAGATGTGGAATTGAAGAAACATATTCAAGGACAGAAGAAAGCCGTCTGGACGTCTCGATGATTCAAAATTAACTGATCAATTTGTGTGGAATTATCATAAACATGATGGATGACGTGTTGCAAATTTTTTTAGTATCACCATATTGCAGATGAAACATCGGAATTTGTCAGGCAATCGAATCATTAATATACATTAAGGTTTTCGATCTGAAAAAATTGTATGACTGTTCGAGAAGAATTTCTGGGTTTAAAGTTTTTGAAGGTTCTTGAAAAAAGAATTGATTTGTTTTTAGAAAGAGGTTTGGATCCTAGTCTATGCGTTGGTCAAGGGGTACGACAGCTGCGCAGCATTGGCATGATAAAACATAGGGTTCAAAGAAACTGCGTGAAAATATAAAAAAAATATATATATTTTCACTGTGTAAGCATCGGCTTAATTGGTCATAATGCCTAAAATTAGTTAAAAAGATACTTAACTATTGCCACAGATAAAGGACAAACTTTTTCAGAGACCGCCCTAAGAAGAAAATACTCCAGCTTGACTAAACTTTGTGAATCCTGTTGAACTCAAAAATATCATAGTAATATGCTATTTTCCATACAATATGATAAAATTGTATGATGGCACAATCAAACAAGAAAAAACAGTTTTTCTATTATTATGTTCGGCAACAAGACCCAATTTATTTATTACCTCTTCCGTAAATACAAATTTTTGGTTTATGTTTGAACGCAGTGGTTACATAATTGTAACTAAAATTATTTTACCTTAAGCAGTCCTGTCATCCAGGAACTTTTGTAGATGCGATTGTCGAACAGACATGCAAGAAACTGCTGATCAAATAATTGGTGATCTGCTCTATCCGCCAATGTTATTTACTCTTGAGTTCTTAGTAGAAACTTGTACCACTAGAAAGTACATCTCAACAACATAAGCAAACTCCATCTTGCAGAAATTGCTAAAATCTGGAGCGTTCTGGTAATTAGTGCTTATCTTAACCTTAGTTTATCCTCATTAAACGCTAGATTTTCAGAAAACAATGTTGCCGCATTTTTATTTTTATTTGCATCCATTTCTTATGTTGCTTCCGTAGGCAGTTTGCGTGAGGAAAGTAAAATGTTTTTTTCAGAGTTTTATGATCTTAGATGTAATAGAAAATTCATACCGAACTGACATGGTCAAATACCTTGTGGCTGATTGCAAAAAGTTGTTTTACCGCAAAAGGTTGATACACCTCTAATGCTACTGAAGTTATTAAAGAAGCGAACCTTTTTTCATCAAGGCAAGATCAATTTTTGTAATGGGGATAATCCAGTTTCAGCAGTAAAAAATGAACAATAAATGGAATTTTCAGCGAGTTTTGCTATATAAACACAAAAATGTAGCTTTTTTGCACTCTAAAACGTTATTTTTCGGTGTTTTTCTGTGTTTGTAGTCATTTATATATAGTGTTCAATTTCATGTTTTTTTCCTACCTTGCATCGTCTCCTACAAATTTTTTTCCCGAAATGACTTAAACATGAAATAATGCATAGATATGTTCATTATCTAAAATAGTACAGTAGAGTACTTTTTTGAGTTTTGTGCTCAACAGTGTCCATTGTAGCAAACCATTTTTTTTTAATTTGAAATTGAGAAATTGCGAAAATTTTTTATCTGTCTGGCGAAGTGGACATGAAAATTTAAAATGGTTGGGCCAGATGCATCTTTTTTACTTAGAATAATTTTTTTGTGTAAACTCAAAAGAAATTTTTTAAAATTTCGAATTTTTTTTTTTTGAAAATTGATTCCAAGAACCAATAAAAAAATAATGCAATATACAACAAAAGTTGATTACGTAAATGAGTGCATCTTCTCATGTACTACATATACCCTGGAAATATTTTATCCAATTCGCCGAAAGAAAAAAAATTTCGCAATTTTTTCATTTCAAAAATTCAAAAAAAATGGGTTTGGAATGGACAACGCGAATGCACAAAACTTAAAATCGAAAGTCTTCTGTTACTATTATATAGATAATGAGACTAGTCTAGCTAGTTTCAGTTTGAAGTCATTTCGTGAAAAAATCTGGAAGTTGATTAGAAGAATGTCAAAAACATGAAAATTGAAAATTGATAATTCTGATAGAATGAATACAGACACAGAAAAACACCGAAATCCAACGTTTTAGAGTGAAAAAAAGCTACATTTTGGTTTTATTAATGTCCCAGAATGGCTGAAAATTCGTAATTTTATGTCATTTTTAGGTGGGCTGAATAACGGGGACAGCCCCAGCCAAATATGTTCTTGCCCTTTAAATCAAAAAACTGTCTATTAAATTAGCATGGTGTACGTTAGGTTCATCAAGTAACATTGAAAGGTTCTTTCAGCACTCTGCGAAGAGTAGAGACAGCACATAGAAAAACAATTGCAGAAAAGACAAGTCTAATGGACTATGTAGGATGAGTATTCATAAAAAATTAGTTAGTGAAAGAATGAAGAATTTGATAGCAAATGTAATTGCAAAATTTCGCTGAAAATACCAGGAGTCTAATGCCAGTTTACAATTTAAATATTAGGTTACCACTCAGACTCAGTAGCTAGGCAACCACCAGTAAATATTAATTTTAAGTTTCTCAAATAGTTTTTTTATTTTTACTCATCCTGATTTCCTTTTATTTTTTAATTAAAGTGTTTTGTAGTATTTGCATTATTATTATATATTTTTATAACCGAAGTAACTTTTTTAATACCGTGTATTACCCATAGAGTCAAATCATTTGTGATAACCACAACACAACATCAACACACACACGCTATAATATAATATATATATATATATATATATATATAATATAGTATACTATTTATATTATATATATAATATATATATAATATATATATATAATATTATTAATATATAGTATATAATTATATATATAGTAATATTATGATATATTATATTATATATAATTATATATATATATATACTTATATATATTACTATATATATATATTATATACTAGATAATATATATATTATATATAATATAATTATATATAATATATATATATATATATATAATATGCGTGTGTGTGTTGTGTAATATAATATTAATATAATAAATATATATATGTAATATATATATATATTTATATAATATATATATATAATATATTAATATATAATATATTATATATAAATATATATATATTATATTAAATAGTAATATATATATATATATTATATAATATAATATAATAATATATATATATATATATATTAATATATTATATATATATATATTCATCAGCCTTTGCCCTTATGAAAAGTCTGCTACGCCCATATAATACTATAATTATATATAATATATATATTATATATATATAATATTATATATATTATAATATATATATATGATATATATACTTATTATATATATATTATATTATAATATATATATATAAGTATTAGAAGGGGGTAAGTGAGTTGACTTGAGAACAACCTTCAATAGAGGATCGTTGTTGAAGAGTGAAAGCGTTGTCACGATAAAGTGCGTTTCTTCCCGGAGGCTGCTTAGGAATCTTCAGTAGGGCTAGCAGCCCCTCCCAGACGCCAAGAACTCCAGTGAAAATGCCGGAGCCATCACGCTCTCGCACCTGAAGGACGTGGTCAGCTGTCAGTGAGAGCAAGGTGTGCACCATTACAGGCCTGGAGAAGAGCTTCGACGCACTCTGTACTTCTTATCGTGCAGTTGGTCTGCATGCAAGTGGAAAGCACAGTACATGTGCGTTTAACAGGATGACCGACAGAGCAGTGCCAGAGAGAAATTGATTTGCAGAGTGTTCATAATTTGCATTGCTGGTGTTCGTGTGCATTCCAGTGCTGGTCAACTCCCGGTGGTCACATTGTAGGGGGTAAGTGCGTTTAGAATTGAGAACGCGAACTTCAAATAGAGGGATATCGTTGTTGGAAGAGTTGAAGCGTTGTCCAGAATAAGTGGCGTTTTTCTTCCCCGAGGCTGCCTTGGATTTCTTCAGTTAGGGCTAGCAGCCCACTTGCCCCAGACGCAAAAATAAGTTATATATATTTATATTCTAATATAGTATATATATATAGTATATATATATATATATATATATATATATATTAGTATACATAATATATATAAGTAACTATATATATTATATATTATATATATATATATATAATTCTTGATAAGAACTTACCATCGTTTATAAGGGTCATCAGTTTCTGGTTTATGACTGAGTGATCAAATCTATTTTTCATTATTGACTTCTGCGGTGAGATTCGATGATTGAAAGTAAGCAAGACTGTAATGACGAATCTCTCTCAACACTATTTCCGTAAATCGTTTTTTTTTCGAGACGCCTTTAATGTCTAAAAGGTTCTTTCTACTGTTTGCGGTGGATACTAGGCAGTACTTGCAAAGATATTCAGGACGATATCAGTTAGGAAAAATAGCCAAGCCGATCGCAAGTTTTGGTTTTTCATTTTTCTGCAGCAATTTTACGCCTGGACAGAGACAACACTCTCTCTTTTAGTGTATCCAGTAGGTGTTGGAAGTTCGGTCTTCATAAAAAGAAAGGATGCTTATTTTCAAATATGCTTATAAGGTACTATCGTAGACAAAAATAATACTGGAAGTGAATTGATAAGTGTTTCATGCGAGAGAATCGATCAGTCTCAAACGAAGAAGTCGATATAAACGGAATAAAAACTGAGGTGCGGTAATATAATTCGGGATCTGATGTAGGCACATATACATCGAGTGTTTCTGAAATTCAGAGTTCTTGAATTGTTATTTTTCAAGTAATAGCTGTGCATACATTTTTTAGCTTGTGTGATATGGTTTAAACTCTGTGTCTGCATTTTGGTTCTATCTTTTCGTAGAAGTTGAATACGGTTCTTTCACTAAGATTTGATTGACTGAACAATGTCCAAATTGGACACTCTGTACTGTTTTTGAACAAGGGTAAGTTAATTCCCCGAAAATTAACTTAAAACGTATAGATGTTTTAGCCGTCACATCTGGTCATCGCACATCTCTTGGATCTCTTGTTATTTTGGTTACTAGTAATTTTTATTTTATCTTTAACAGAAAATTTTGTGCGCTTCGGGACTTGATCGAAAAAAAGTATATTTCAGAGTGATCCTAAGACGTTTTCAAACTGCCACTAATTTTAGAAGAGTTGAAGACATCAGATTAGAACCAGACTTGCCAAGCAGTGATGTGAAATAGATGCTTTAGGATAACTCATTAGAATAAACAGATTGACTCTCGGTATTCGCCGTATCATTGGAAGAGGCTCCATCATATCTTGGTCCTTCGTTAGAATTTTGACTTTTTAAACCAACATAGCCGAAGTTTCAAAATTTACATTTTGCCCAATGCATTTCCTGAGATACTCATAAACTATGGAACAAATGATAAAAATCTCTCTAAAGTAAAGGAGTATCAGCCTACATACCACCAATGCGCGTACTTAATAAAGTGAAATCTTTTCGGAATTTGAATTTCCGTTTCTCTCTTCAGAAATTGTTCGATAAAAATTGTTTCTATTATCTTCTCACTATTTTTCCTTTGTTTAGCTGACAAATACTGTGATGATTTATTTCTGTTAATGCGGACTCGTATAATGGATTTTTGGAACCGATAGAGTATAGTGGCTCGTTCAAACTGGTACCTTCCATTTGCTCGGAAACTAAGAAGGCTTCTACAATTTCCGTCATTTTCAGCTGTGGAGTTGATAATTCAATACGTCCAGAGTCACCTGAGCTCCTTAATGCAAGACCTTGCTGTCACATAAAACGTATAGGTTTTAATTAATTGGTACAGAGTTTTTCTGTATTTTCCTGTGCACATTTATCTAATTTTGAGTTCCAAAGTATAGTTTGTCTATGCTTTTCCTCGGATTTTTTCTGATAAGAGCTTAAATATTAATCTATATAATATATATACTATATGATATATATATATATGATATAATATATATATATTCATGAATATTATATATATATATTAATTATATAATTATATATATATATATATATTATATATAATATATATAATTATAATTATATAACTATATATATATATAATATATATTATATAATATAATTACATAGTATAATATATATATGAAATATATATATAATTATAATATATATATATTATATAAGTATATATATATATATTATATTATATATATATATATAATATATAATATTAATATATATATATATACTATACTTATATATATATATATAATTGTAAGTTTGTTTTCTTCTAAAAAAATAGTTGCTCTGTCGATAATTTCGCGGAGCTCCCGCCTGCTTACGCCCCTGATGTGTTCCATTGTTTTATTCCTCGCCGGAGGTCCAGCACGAATCGCTGCAGGGAAGTTGCAATTTTCAAAGCGCATAAGATGCGCATACTTTGTAATTAAGAACAAACTGAACTAGGTTATATATTATATATATAATAATATTATTATATAGTATGATTATATTATATTAATATAAATAAGTATTATATATATTATATAATATAATATATATATTATATATATATATAATAATATATATTATCCATATATATATATAATATGATTATTATATATATATATTAATATTATTCTATATAATATATAATTATAAATATAATTACTATATTATCTATATATATAATATTATATTATTATATAATTATATTATATTTATATATATATATATTATATATCTATAATATCTATTATTATATATATATAAGTATATAATAATATATATATTATTTATATATAAGTGTTTACTGACTGGTTTTTAGAATTAGAACTTAGTTATGCCCATGCTTCATAAGTTTCTGTAAACTTTTTAAGGGCCAAAAATAAAGATGCTTTGTTCCCTGTTTCAATAGGAGCGGAGAATATGGCTGTGACGCCTAATGCTAGTCGCTTTTTAAGAAAATTTTGCACCTATGCAACTACGAATGATAGGTGGAGCTAAATAGGGCGCGATAGCGCAACTCGGTGGCCACGCCAGCTGCTGCTTTCTATTATTTTCTTAATTATTATTATTGTGTGGTTGCTGCGACATTAGGTAGTCCATGTGGATTTCTTAATATAAAATGACTAATCATTAATTCAACATAATTACTTAGTAGATTCTTCTTATCTTAATTTTATGGTGGGTTGACTGGGACATCTGGTGGGCAGATGCGGTATCTCATTATTATTATTTTAATTGGTCGACTGGGAAGTCTAAAAAGGACATAGAGGTTTAATATAAATATTACTTATTTAATAATGATTTGACTGGGACATTCAGAGCGGTGTTTTTCAACCATTTAAGGCCATCGCGACCCCAAATGCAAAGCATAAAGTTTAAAGTAACCTCGGACCCCTAATGACCCTATCATTTATTATATATATATATATATTAATAATATTAATACATATATATATAAATAATATATTATATAGATACTATATAGATAATATACTATAATATATAATATATATATTATATACATAGATAATATTATTATAATAG
>JABUQX010001378.1:0-2500 GCA_015478945.1 Trachelipus rathkii
ATTAACGAATTAACGCTTTAACGCGTTAATGCACACCTTTTATATTATAATAATTAATATATATATAATATATATATATATATTATATATAATATATATATATATATTATATATATATATATTATATATATATATATATATATTATATATAATATATAATATATATATATATATTTAAATATTTATATATATACGTATATATATATTATATATATATATATATATTATATTATATATATATATATATATATATATATAATATATATTATATAATAATATATATATATATATATAATATATTATTATTATATATTATATATATTATATTTATATTATATTATATATATATATTATTATATATTATATATATATATATTATATATATATATATATAATATATATATATATATATTATATTATATATATATATATATATATATATATAATATTATATTATATATATATATATATTATATATTATATTATATATATAATATATATATATAATTATATATATATATATATATATATTATTTATATATATAATATATATATATATATATATTATATATATATATATATATATATATATTAATATATATATATATATTTATATATATATATTATATATAATTATATTTATATATATATATATATATATATTATATATATATTATAATATATATAATATATATATATATTATATATATATATATATTAATATATTTATATATATATTATATATATATATATATATATATATATATATATAATATTATATAATATTATATATATATATAATATATATTTATATATATATAATAATATATTTATATATATATATATTATATATATATATAAATATATTATATATATATATTAGTATAATATATATATATATATATTATATATTATATATATTATATTATATAGTATAATATATATATATATAATATATATATATATATATATATATATATATATATATGCCTGGCCTCTCTTTTTGAAGGAGTCTCTAGTCATCTCCACAAACCAGCAACCTCAACCTCGCACTTTGCGGAGCCATTGGTCTCTTGGGAGGTGCATCTGATGTGTTCTGTAGGGAATATGAATTGGGTAGTTCAGCAAGAAGTGGTTGACAGTTTCAGGCTCTGTTAAGCATCTTTGGCAGAGAGGGGATGGAGTTTCTTGAGGTCGGAATCGATGTTTGTATTCTTGGAGGTCCGGGTGATGCCCGGATCTCAGTCTAGAGAGGGAGATTTGCATCTTTCGTGGGAGTGTGCCTTGTGTGGGGGATACCTCGGGAGGGTGGTAATTAATGAGGCTATTTGTTGGGCGGTTGTTGAGGTATCGTTGCGTGAAATGTGTATGAATATGTTTTGATAAAGGAGTGTTATTTGGGGGAGGGGGGATGGTTCTAAAGAGTTCGCCATAATAGAGGGCTGCAGAAGAGGGAGGGGATTTTAAACGATGCATTGTGTGTTCTTGTAGGTAGTTATGACATGGGTGGGAGGGGTCAAGAGTCCTGGCGTAAAATTGGGTTCCTATCATATCAAGATGGTCTAGAATTGGTAGGATTTTCGTTTCTTCATGTAGGTGCTGGATAGGGGTGGTTTTTAGGCAACCTGTTATTGTGCGCAGGGCGGTGTTTTGTATTCTTTGTAGTTTGTTTCTATTAGAGGGGGAGGTTAATGGATACCAGACTGTTGATCCATAGTTGATTGTAGTTCTTGAGAATTGTTTATATGTTGTTGATAGTGTGGTTGTTTCATTACTGAAATTGTGCTGGGATAGGGTTCGGAGGACATTTAATTTCTTACTTGCTGTACTTATGATATTTTGAATGTGTGGTGTAAAGGTGAAGTGGGTGTCGAAGGTTATTCCGAGTATTTTGGGTGTTTTGTTTAGGGGAATGATGGAGTTATTTAGGGTTACTTGTGGGTGAGATGAAGATTTGTGTCTGTCAGTGGTGATCAAGGTAATAGATGATTTCTCGGCTGAGGCCGACATTCTGTTGGATAATAACCAGGCTTCTAGGTGATTTAGGTAAGTCTGAGCGAGGTTTGTGGCATTGGGTTCTGAGGGGTCTGATATGGTTATAGTTATGTCGTCTGCGTAGGTTATTATTTTTGAACTGGGAGTTTGGGGGGATAGGGATATCGGCTGTAAATAAGTTGAACAGGAATAGGGATAGTATGGAACCCTGAGGGACTCCGTTTTTTACTTTTACCGTTTTTGAGTTCTGGTGCTTGCTGGATACTTGACATGTGCGCACAGATATGAAATTGGATAGCCATTTTTGTAATTGTTATGGAAGGAAGAGTTTAGAATTTTTTAGATGAGTATGTGTCTTGGTATTGTGTCAAAGGCTTTACTAATGTCTATGGCCAGGAGTATTGTTCTGTGGGAGGGTGTTTTATTTAGTCCGTTTACAATGTTTTGCGTGATATTAGTTAGGGCTGTTGAGGTAGAGTGAGATTTTTTAAAACCGTGTTGGTGA
>JABUQX010001378.1:7500-16818 GCA_015478945.1 Trachelipus rathkii
TAAGTAAATGAATGTTAAGATGAGCAAATATTTATGAAAATAAACCAAAAAATGATTAACCTAAATGCCAGGTTCAATTTTAAGTTAAAAATATTCAAATTTTAAGATTTGCCATAATTATCACAAGACAAACCAAACTTCTATATATTATATTAATATATATTATATATATATATCATATATATATATATATATATATATAAATATATATATATAATATCATTATATATATAATTATATATATATATATTATATATATATATATATATATATATTATATATATATAGTATATAATATATATATATATATAGTATTATAATATATATAATAATTATAGTATATATATATATAGTATATATATATATATATATATATATATATATATATATATATATATATTATATATATACGTATTATATATACTATATATATATATATATATATATATAATATATTATATTATATACTAATATACTATATATATATATAGATAGTTAGTTGGTTATTCCGCACGTGTTGGTCATTTTGACCACAGCGTCCAGGAACCTACCTGAGGCTTTTTAGGCCTTGACCTTGACTGCCCTTGACCTTTTTTTGGGCTTGAACCTTTTTGGGGCTTTGACCTTTTTGGGCCCGGGTTTTTTACCTGACCTTGACCTTTTTGGGCCTTGACCGTTTTTGGCCTTTACCTTTATTCGACCAACCCTTTGATCTTCCATGGGTTTCATTTTTTGGCCCACGGTATTTTTTTGAGAACCCTAATTTTTGAGAACCCTAAATTTTTTGGAACCCAAATTTTTGAGAACCCTTAATTTTGAGAACCCTAATTTTTTGAGAACCAAATTTTTTGAGAACCCTAATTTTTTGGCACCCTAATTTTTTGGCAACCCTAATTTTTAGCACCCTTTCGAAGAAAGGGTGCGCCAAACGGTTGCAGTCAGCAACCGTTGACGTATACCCCCCTATTTTTACGCCCCCTAATTTTTTTCGACCGTGGGCAATTTTATGCCACGTAATTTTTGGATCTCTTCACCTACACCTAATTTGATGTCTTTACCTTGTTTGACAATGCCAGGTACCATGGGTCAATTTTGGCCCACGGAAATTTTCGACCTTTCGTCTTCCATGGGTCAATTTTGGCCCACGGAAATTTTCGACCAACCTTTGGTATTCCATGGGTCAATTTTGACCCCCGGTAATTTTTGATCATTCCTTTAGGGAGCTTAGCCCTATTTTTTTGATGTCTTTACCTTGTTTGACCATGATATTTCGGCATTAACCTTGCCGTACACCATGGGTCATTTTTGGCCCACGCTAATTTTTTACCCACTCGTGCCCCACCCGTCACATATTTCGTTCCTAACTTGTACGCATGTATGGACCTACCCTAACTTGAACACCTACCCACGTGCGCGTGCGCACACACACACACACACACACACACACACACACATCACAACACACACACACACACCACACCCTTACACTTAATACAGACATTTCGACTATTGACGTTACATTTACCCAGTAGACACTTGACATTTACCTTATACACCCGTGGCGCGTGCGCCACACACATACACACCCTTGACAGATACTGGAGTCAATTTTTGCCCCCCCACGTAATTTTGATCTGTCCTTATAGGGGCTTAGCCCTTTTTTTTGATGTCGTTACCTTGTATTGACCATTGATATTTCGTCCTATGACCTTGCCAGATACCATGCGTCAATTTTGACCCACGCTAATTTTTGGCTTTGATGGTTCCAATCACCGTAAGGAGTATCTAGGAATGTTCTATTAGTGTTCTATGAGTATTAGACGAGTGCCAGGTGAAGTGCCAGGTGAGTGCAAAGTGAGTGCCAATGAGTGCCAATGAGTGCCAAAGTGAGTGCCAATGAGTGCCAAAGTGAGTGCCACATAGTGCCAAGTGAGTGCCACATAGTGCCAACTGATTGCCACTTTTTTCAAGCCTTTTCTAGCCTCCCTGGAGCCCGAATGCCCCTAATATGAGGTGTTTACCCCTAGGTAATAAGGTATGAGGATTCGATTGGTGTAATATTTACAAGTTGCTAGATGCTTCTACTATAGTTTAGTACTTTTTCTAACACTTATACCTACGACTGACAGTATATATCTAAGGTTACACAGTTTGAGACAGTGATCGCAACGCTTTCCCGAGTCCGCAGTCCGCAGGTCAACCCATCGCGAAAACCGCCCGCCGCGTTGCGCCCGCAGGCGCAAAATTACCGCGTAACCGCCGCCGCGTGCGCCGCACGGGCGCAATATTTCCGCGTAACCGTCGCCGCGTGCGTCCGCAGACGCAAAATTCCGCGTGAACGAAAAACTATGATATCAATGTAAACTATTCAAAAGAATTTTCGTTTCAAAATTATTACTATAGAGTCATTCATTTTATTTCACACTTAAACATTTTTTTATTAAAAACATTTCGCGAACCTAAAACTGTAACTCATTACAGACCTATTATTTAACATATATATTTATTAACATTATTTTTTACTTAATACTTTTTACTTAATACTTTTTAATTTATAAATTTTTAAAAATTGTATGTAAGAAGAAAAAAATCCAGAGTGTCTGATATATAATCATTTTATTTTACTACAATTGTACGAAATTTTATAAAAACATTATACGTTTTAAGTAAACTTAAAGCAGTAAAGCGAGTAAAACAATAGAGGTGTTATTACCTAACACCTAGGGCGATTAGTATGCTTTTGTTTACTGCTTTACTGCTTTAACTTTTCTCCTTTTTACTGCTTTAAAACTCATGTTTTACTGCTTATAACTCACATGTTTTACTGCTTTAACTCATGTTTTACTGCTTTAACTCACATGTTTTTACTGCCCTTAACTCATATATTTATTAACATTACATACCTTAAAGCAGTAAAGCAGTAAAACAATAGAGGTGTTACCTAAGGGATTAGTATGCTTTTGTTTTACTGCTTTACTGCTTTAACTCACTGCTTTACTGCTTTAACTTATGTTTTACTGCTTTAACTTTCTGCTTTACTGCTTTAACTCTCTGCTTTACTGCTTTAACTCATATATTTATTAACATTATGTTTTCTTTTATATTTTTGTTTTATTACTTTTTATTATTTCTATTTTTATTTTGTTTTAAACTTTTATTTTTAATTTTGTAAGTGTAAGAATAAAAAAACAACGAGTTCGGTATATATAAACATTTATATTTTAATAAATTCCACGAAATTTTATTTAAAACTTTTTTATATATAGAGTTTTAAGGGAAGTAAAATCGCGTTTTTTTCATTTTAAAGCATTTATTACATAATCAGAAACTATAAAATCATTGACATACAAATTTTTAGCATCAAATATATTTACAAGTTTATTAAAACATACATTATTTAAAAAACATATAATGAAATAAATACAATAGACTCCACATAAATTGGAATATAAGGGCTGAACAGGGTAAGACATAGTTTTTACACAGCTTGGACATTATTATATTTTAAAAATAGGTAATATAATGATTATTCAATATAAATTTTAAGTTCAAAGAATCAATTATGTGAACAGTATCGTTTTTTGCTCTATAAACGGAAATCCAATGACCTGTTGAGGTGATGTGACGAGGCAATGTATTGAATATGAAGCAGGTGTCCTTCTCCAACTTTACAGAGTTTATTTCGTTAATAGCAAACACACCTAAAAAGCGAGGTTCATTTTTAAACACCAATTTTATTTCCTCTTCATTCATCTTTAATAATTCAAAAGTACGTTGCGTACTCTTGTCAATTTCAATGAGTTGAGGATGCTCAAGATAGACCACTACAGTGATGGGTGATTGTAGAATCGATCCAAAAGAGAGATTTAGTCCTAAGGTTCCCTTTCTCAAAAGGTTTAAATGGGGATAGGCGTTAGCAAGCATGAAAGGTCTGCAGTAGACTCAATACGCCATATAAATTACCTATTCTTTGCGTATTCTCAGATTTTTAAACCTGTGCCCACTACATGACATGATTACGGTATTGGCTATTAAGTTCGTAAAAAGGCCCGCGTACAGAGAGGATTAGTCATTGAAAGAGGTTTGAACATTTCATTAATCAGCGTCCGTTAACTAGTCGACTAAACCTGCTGAACTCATGCAGGTAAGCGCCGAAAGGATGTGAATTATAGTAGGCGTGACTTTTTATAATTCCCGGGAGTACGGCTTCAGTTCCACAATCCTATTTATTACGTTTCTGGTGGTTAAATTTTCCGTTCCAACAATGTTTAGGGATATTGATTACTCGATAATCCTTGAGTGAAATTAAAATAACTTGGTTTCAACTCTCTTAAAAGGGTACTTTGCTGTAGTGATTCAAAAGCGAATTTTTCAATTTCCAAATGTCGCTGTGGTGATAATTTCACTTTTCTAACATAGAGATAAGCCTCCAGCAGTTTGAAAACAGGTTCAGGACATACAGCTGTAGCAGTAGGTTTACTTTTTATTTTAAGAGCAAATTTAGGATTTGATCGTGATAAAATGATTCTAGTATCTACAGATGGTAGAATGAGTCTTTCTTGAGAGAAGATATCGCCATTTATTCGTCCGTAAAATTCATAAGTATTATTTATGACTTTAGCTGCTTTATCTATATGTGCAGCTTCATCTTTGAAACTGTAAAAACCACATGATTTGAGATGAGATTGTTTAGCATCGTCTGAAAAATTTAACAAATGTTCTATATAGCTTCTATAAGGATAATTAGCCGCTGATGCACCTAGGGAAGTTCCGTTAAGATAGACTTCAACCTGGGTGAAACATGTATACAGGAAATTTGATTCTGTATATACTATATGGTCATCACCCGAGGGAAGATCTGTACCATCAGGTTTTGTCAATTTCGTTTTTACATATAAAAACACATTAGAGGGATCTAAGTATTGATCAGAAGTACCTGGAATATTGAACTCTAGAGGAACATCTGTATTGGTAATTGAATGCAGAGGATTAATACTGATAAAGTTGGACTCGCTAACGCTAATCTGTGTAGGGTTCATTGAGAAGAGATCCAATTCACTCTTTACAACAATCAGGACTAGAAGGATGAAGGAAATGCATCTTGCATGTGCGAGCTCTGGTCGTATAATGAACATTTTCATGAAAAACCTTACTTATATACACAGTTCGTATAAAAGTTATCAGTTAGTAATTAAATAGCAAATACATCAATACATTTTTTCTTTAGAGGTTTTTTCCGCTTAGTCTTTTTTTTTATGACAATCTTCTTGATCCCTCTTCCTTGACCTGACATTTTACGTCTTATTTTACGCTTAACATCATCCAACATCTCATCTGAAACATCGGCTATGCGTCTTTTTAATGCTGCACGAGGATTATTTTCTGCAGCAATATCTTGAATAGTATGCAAACCTGTTCTTATAGCTTTTTTACCTATATATTCCCCACCTCTCCTGAGTAGAGGCCTTGCACTTCTCCATAGCTTGGCGAAAAATCCACCAAGACCATACCCCCTCTGCATTTTTGTTCCCTTGAATACCCTTTCTTCGTCCATTATTACAGGAGTATCTTTCTTATACTATCTTTACACTGTGAGAGTATGTTAATGAATGAAAAATATATCTGACTACACCTCTTATATATAATCCGTTATGCTGTAATTACTGGCATCTGTTTCATTTCTAATATGAACTTTTGCATAACATGCACCGTGTGTAAAGGGAAAAGGATTTCATTCTACATCTTTTATATGCAAGCGTACAGAGTCCAACTTTATCAGTATTAATCCTCTGCATTCAATTACCAATACAGATGTTCCTCTAGAGTTCAATATACCAGGCACTTCTGATCAGTACTTAGATCCCTCTAATTGTGTTTTTATAGTGTAAAAACGAATTGACAAAACCCTGATGGCTACAGATCTTCCACGGGTAGATGACCAGTATAGTTAATACAGAATCAATATTCTGTCATACATGTCTATCACCCAGGTTGAGAGTCTAATCTTAACGGAACTTCCCTAGGTGCATCAGCTGCTAATTATCCTTATAGGAGCTATATAGAACATTTGTTAAATTATTCAGACGATGCACAATCTCATCTCAACAAATCATGTGGTTTTTACAGTTTCAAAGATGAAGCTGCACATATAGATAAAGCAGCTAAAGTCATAAATAATACTTATGAATTTTACGGACGAATAAATGGCGATATCTTCTCTCAAGAAAGACTCATTCTACCATCTGTAGATACTAGAATCATTTTATCACGATCAAATCCTAAATTTGCTCTTAAAATAAAAAGTAAACCTACTGCTACAGCTGTATGTCCTGAACCTGTTTTCAAACTGCTGGAGGCTTATCTCTATGTTAGAAAAGTGAAATTATCACCACAGCGACATTTGGAAAAATTGAAAAATCGCTTTTGAATACTACAGCAAAGTACCCTATTAAGAGAGTTGAAACCAAGATATTTAATTTCACTCAAGGATTATCGAGTATCAATATCCCTAACATTGTGAACGGAAATTTACCACAGAAAGTAATAATAGGGATTGTGGAACATGAAGCCTACTCCGGGAATTATAAAAAGTCACCCTATAAATTCACACCTTTCGGCCTTAGGGGCATCAGTTTACATGTGAATGGACTACCTCACGGACATGATTATGAAATGTTATACAACGGAGACCTATCTCTCTGTGTACGGCGTCCTTTTTACGACCTAATAGCCAATACTGTATCATGTAATGATAGTGGGACAGGTTTAAATCTTGAAGAATACGCAAAGAATAGTAATTTATATGCGTATGATCTTACTGCAGACCTTTCAGCTTGTAACCCCTTTTATTTATATATATTGAGAAAGGGAACCTTAGGACTAAATCTCTCTTTTTGGATGATTCTACAATCACCAATGACACTGTAGTGGTCCTATCTTAAGCATCCTCAATCATTTGAAATTGACAGAGTACGGCAACGTACATTTTGAATTTTATTAAAGAATGAATGAAGAGAAATAAACGGTGGTTTTAACAAATGGATCGCTTTTAGCGTGTGCTTTGCTTTAACGAAATAACTCTGTAAAGTGGAGGAGGACACCTGCTTCATATTCAATACATTGGCCTCGTCACATCACCTCAACAGGTCATTGGATTTACCGTTCATATAGAGCGAAACCGATTTACTGTTCACATTAGAATTGATTCTATTGAACTTAAAAAATTTATATTTGAATAATCATTATATTACCTTATTTTTAAAATATAATAATGTAAGCTGTGTAAAACTATGTCTTACCCTGTTCAGCCCTTATATTCCAATTATATGTGGAGTCTATTGTATTTATTTCATTATATGTTTTTAAATAATGTTGTTTTAATAAACTTGTAAATATATTGATGCTAATAATTTGTTATATGTCAATGATTTTATAGTTTCTAGTTATGTAATAAATGCTTTAAAATGAAAAAACTGATTTTACTTCCCTTAAAACTCTTATATATAAAAAGTTTTTAATAAAATTTCGTACAATTTTAATAAAATAAAATGTTTATATAACCGAAACTCTGTGTGTTTTTATTCTATACATTACAAATTAAAAATAAAAAAGTATTAAAACAAAATAAAATAGAAATAATAAAAAAGTATAAAACAAAAATATAAAAGAAAACATAATGTTAATTAAATATATGAGTTAAAGCAGTAGAGAGTTTAAAGCAGTTTAAGCAGAAGTTTAAAGCAGTAAAAACATAAGTTTAAAGCAGTAAAGCAGTGAGTTAAAGCAGTAAAGCAGTAAAACAAAAGCATACTAATCCCTTAGGTAACACCTCTATTGTTTTACTGCTTTACAGCTTTAAGGTATGTAATGTTAATAAATATATGAGTTAAAAAGCAGTAAAACCATGTGAGTTTAAAGCAGTAAAACATGAGTTTAAAGCAGTAAAACATGGTTAAAGCAGTAAACTGGCAGTAAGCAGTAAAGCAGAAAGTGAAAGCAGTAAAGCAGTAAACAAAGCCTTACTAATCCCTAGGTGTTAGGTAATAAAACCTCTATTGTTTTTACTGCCTTTACTGCTTTAAGGTATGTAAAGTATATGTTTTTAATAAAATTTCGTACAATTGTAGTAAAATAAAATGATTATATATCAGACACTCTGGATTTTTTTCTTCTTACATACAATTTTTAAAAATTTATAAATTAAAAAGTATTAAGTAAAAAGTATTAAGTAAAAAATAATGTTAATAAATATATTGTTAAATAATAGGTCTGTAATGAGTTACAGTTTTAGGTTCGCGAAAATGTTTTTAATAAAAATGTTTAAGTATGAAATAAAAATGAATGACTCATAGTATATTTGAAACGAAATTCGTTGAATAGTTTACATTGATATCATATTTTTCGTTCACGCGGGAATTTTGCGTCTGCGGACGCACGCGGCGACGGTTACGCGGAAATATTGCGCCTGCGGGCGCACGCGGCGGCGGTTACGCGGTAATTTTGCGCCTGCGGGCGCACGCGGCGGCGGTTTCGCGGATGGGTTGACCTGCGGACGCGGACTCGGAAACGTTTGCGATCACTGTCTCAACTGTGTAACTCTTTAGATATATATTCAGTCGTGGTATAAGTGTTAGAAAAATACTAACTCATAGTAAGAAGCATCCTAGCAACTTGTAATATACACCAAATCGAATCCATACCTTGATTACCTAGGTAAACCCCAATTAGGGGCATTCGGGGGCTCAGGGAGGCCTAGAAAAGGCTTGAAAAAAGTGCGCACTCAGTTGGCACTAATGTGGCACTCACTTGGCCACTAGTGTGGCACTCACGTTGGCACTCATGTGGGCACTCACTTGGCAACTCATTGGCACTCATTGCACGTTGTTTCACTTGGCACTTCACCTGGCACTCCCCTGGCACTATCTAATACTCATAGACACACTAAATAGACATATAGATACTTCTTACGGCTGAATTGGGACATCAAAGCCAACAAAGTTAGCGTGGGTCCAAAATTGACCCATTGGTATGTTGGCAAAGGTTTAAGGGACGAAATATCATGGTCAAACAAGGTAACGACGATCTCAAAAAAAAGGGTAAGCCCATAAGGAAGAATCAAAACACTTACCGTGAGGCAAAAAATTTTGACCCTGGCTATCTGTCAAGTGGTGTTATTTGTGTGTGCGCACGTGCACGTGTGTGTATATAAGTGTAAATGTAAGTGTCTATTGGTAAATGTAAGTGTCATAGTAAGTCATGTATAAGTTGTAAAGGTGTGTGTGTGTGTGTGTTTGGGTGGATGTGATTCTCCATCTCTTT